>JAUUEB010246377.1:0-13365 GCA_032362205.1 Clione limacina | reverse complement strand
ATGCAGACATACAGACAGACAGACAGACAGACAGACAGACAGACAGACAAACTGACTGGCTGACTGACTGACTGACTGACTTACAGACAGATTTACAGACAGACAGACAGACATACAGACATACAGACAGACATGCAGACATGCATACAAACAGACAGATATACATATATACAGACAGACAGACTGACAGACAGACAGACAGACAGAAAGACAGACAGCTGATAGACAGATAGACCTAAAGACAGACAGACAGACATAACAGACAGACAGACAGACAGACAAACAAACAGACAGACAGACAGACAGACAGACAGACAGACAGACAGACAGATAGACGGACGTACGGACGGCGGATGGACGGACGGATGGACAGACAGACAGACAGACAGATAGACAGACAGACAGAGAGACAATCGACGATAGTTTCTTTTCAAAAACTTGTTACCCCTCTCTATAACGAACCCCCTCTTTAATTACGCAGGCATGTTACGCCCTACAAAAAACAAGGTTCTCACGCTCCGTCAAAACAAAAGTTTGCACCCACCCTCAATGGTGAGGAACCATAGTTAAAGATGTTAGAGGTGTCGATAAAAAAAACATATCTAAAGACCTTGTGATAACAAAATTACTAAGTTAATTTTTTGTTTCTAAATAAAATACGGCAATTTAAGAAGAAAGTGGATATGTATTACAATACACTAGTATATAAAGTGAGCATCTAACTAAAACACATACAAAGGCACTACAATAGTTTTATCTCATTTAGCCGTGTCGCGTGAATGGTAAAAATGGTGCTAAGCATTACAATACGACCATGAAAGTTAAGATATTCAGTGATGGGATTGGGTCAGCTTGAGGTTAGCAGCCAATCTGGACAAATAATTCAAGAACAAATGGTTGTAGCGCAAACAAATCTACATATTCTTGATCGCTTTGGTAACACCTTCCATTTGCGTTCATTTGTGTCTAGATCCCCAAAGGATCAATAAACCAAGTCGCTTACATCCCTCTTATCTCCCCCGACTAACACCTTGTCGCAAAAGTCAACTAGGGTATTGAGATGACTTTTTGCAACTGTTTTCACTTTTTTGGACTATATAGAACAAATAACGCTCCCTGTACCCTCTTACAAATGTTGGAAATGTTAAAAAGATTTGTAAACATTTAATTAATTGAATTTTGCCGTGTACATGCTTAATGTACTTACAAGTTTATTAGATTCTTGGAATAGTAATTTTGAGATGTGTTGACACTATTCGATACAAACTAGTTTACGACATTGAATGACCTTGACCCTGACCTCTATCAAAATTCCCAGCATTTTTCAGATTTACCTGGTAGCTTTTTATTTTTGAAAACGGTCGGGTCATATGATATTTCAAACAATATTTGCTTCAGAACTGAAACGGACACATAAATCTGACTACCCACGCTTTAGAACATATCTTAGATATTTTTTCAATAACTCAATCAAACTTCATACCAGCATCTAAGAACATTTGTAAATAAACGGCAAACGTCACTACTGTTGGATGACTTTTTGATATGATTTAATCATTCGGAATAAGAAGTTTTTGATACGGGTAATTCACAGGGGATCCTGGTTCCTCGAAGTTAACGATGTTATTGGTGTGACAATTTTGCCGCTTGGCGATCAGAAATTCGACCGCGTAATATAATCATGGAAATACCGCTGTAGTCATTGAATAATAGCCCTGCAAGAAATCAGTTTGAGATATTCTAGTGTTTTGATAACAGAAATTAGGTTCTCAAAATTTGTGTTAAATATTAGATGATGGGTACCAGAGTTCAAAAGAAAACAATGAAAACAAATACAGTAACGATAGTATCGCTACTATAATAGAAAGAACACTGATAATTTTAGAGACTCCAAATGTGTGATTGTTTCTGTTCTTCAGCATCTTTCTACCATTGTTTTTTTTTCATTTTTACGAAATAATTTTCAAGTTCAATATAATTAGTCTGCCTTTTATTTAATGATAATTGTATGATGATGAGTTCAAGATAGCCTCTAAAGCAGTCAGCTTGTAATCGTTATGCAATGTGTATAAGCTGTATATATGCCCTGCTTTTAATATTAGATATGAACGGGGAAAATCCTTAAAAATAAACACTTACCAGAAAAATTTCCCGAGTAGTCTCCAGCTCATAGATAATCTTGATAACGAAGCTGGTTTGAGGAGGACGAGGAATAGAACCCTAGTCACAGACATTTGAATGTTTTAAGGACCCATCTGAAAATAGTTGTGTTAACCTGGAAATGAAGAATACAATTATACGGATGTTGACAAAATAATCAAGTGGTCTAGGGAGAAACCTTGTAATTTTGGAGATTAAGATTTTTATTTTTGTTTTGACTGGAGTGATTAAACGTTGTTTGTACAAAATTGTCTTATAGTCATTGATAATTTCAAGGTTGCCGCCGTCGTCTTTCTGTTGAGAAGGGTCCCTGAAGTGATAACACGTTGTTTTACAAAAAATGTACTTGGGCAACTCTATTTATAGCATAAATTCAAGATAGCCGCAGTCCATTTTCTGTTTATCTCCACAACTAAAATCTCAATAAGCCATATCATACCACTTTTCATACGTGTGTTGATATGAAGTTTTAATTTTCGGGGTTAAATGCTTAATTGTGGGTCAATATCCTTTATAACAATAAACACTGAATTGTATGCTTGTATGCGTGACAATAACTTCCAAAGACCGTTGATGGACGAAGCTGAGTTTTAACATATGATAAGATAACTTACATACCAAAGGGGTACCTTCGAATGATTTTGGTCTAAATTGGTAAATTCTACGAAATTTGATTAAGATGTTTAGTATTTTACTATATTTTTCAATGAGCGTCAACTTGCTATGTTACTGATACAAACTTCGTGTCCGTTCTTTGGAAGATTTCTTTTTATTGACGCACAAAAAGAAGTTTTATTAGAACGGAAGTTGAAGTTTACTCACATACCAAGGTACTTCAAATAATACAATTCATGAAAATGCAACTTTATGACATTCAATGAATTCCTTTCGTTGACCCCTATAACTCAGGGAGTCTGAGAGCGCACTTAAAAAAAACAAGTTAATAGGAAATGTGCAAAACTGCATCCATATAAAGTGTGCATTCTTGGTCCTGAATATGAACAGCAAAGTATTCGAACGGGTGGCGAAAACTTGGATATAGAAGTTACATCCGCCTAGTTCTTTAGATCGACGTTGTGACAAATAATCATATGTTTTACCATATACTTGCTAATACCAAAATGTTTATATTCACAAGATGAATGATTCATTATGCTAACCAGTATTCAAAACATAATCACGGTAAAGGATTTGACACCGTGAGCGCATACATACTACGATATTTTCGCTGCATTCAAAACTGTATAATAAAAACAGAACACCATTTTATTATTTTGTAACAAACAAATTTAAAACTCAAGAAGACTATGTTTAATCAGTTAGTATGAACATGGAGGATCATTTTGCAAATTATTACCACGCAAACCAGAAGTTTTGGAAGATATATTGATAACAATGGTACCGATGGATTATTTTAATATTTTTGGAACAATAAACGACCTTTTACGAAAGATTTTTAAAATCGCTTCCCAGATTCCTGAAACACAGGCTATGCACAACACAAATCAAAAGAGATATTTTGTCGATAATCAAATTTCTAAGGGATTTCACGACAGAGCCTTGACTAAATACATCGTTTGGGCTCGTTAGATTAACGAATAAAAACAGACAAAATCAATGGCTAAGCAAATCTTGTCTATAGATTGGTGTATCGTCGTGTCTGCTGCCAACGGATCTGACCACAGAGCAAGTATTTGTCTCTTGTCTGCTGGATGTTCACACTTATGCGCTATTATTTTCTGTAATTAAGAGACATTTTTCTGGATATGGCAAAATCTAAGATAAGTTATGACTCAATACTTCAGCGTCAAACGCCAAAGTAGTTTACGCTCATATTCTGTCTGTATAGATACATGAATATGTTCGTTTGTTTGTGTGTTTTCTGTGGTACAACAGAAACGGATTTAACTCCAGAGAAAGCAGTAATCGAAGAATTGGTTAAATTTTCACGAGGTAAGCTGATTTATGAATTACTTCTTCTGTCGTCCAAAAATAAGTATACAACATTTTCTTTTGCTATATTTTGTATTCGCGTTATTATGGTTAATTCTTAATGCAATATTTTATTGTAACGATATATTTTGAATAAAAAACCAAAACAAAGATAAATAAATAACAAAAGACAACAACTTCATTGACTTAACTCAAAGGGTATATTACCTCTGAAAATTAAAATCACAAAAGTCAATATTCTGTCGTCCAAAACATTTGTTTTGAAAACGAAAAATGTAACCACATAGACTGAAAAGTTGATATTCAATAAATGGTACAAAAAGTTTTTTTGCAAACCATTCATTAAAAAAGCGAGTGTTTTCAACTTCAGGATCACCTTCTGCACGTGCATATGCAAATTGTAAATTTTTACCCAACTGTTTAAAAAAGAGTAAATTTGAAACACTTCTCACTCTTTGGCGTACAATTTAAACATTCGCGTTCACCACGCAGTCACTTTGACCTCCCAGCTTAGTTGTTTTCGCGACTGTTGTGAGCGTTACTGAGTGGTGAACGCGTCGTACGCCAGCGTGAGAGAAGTTTTCAAATTCTTAGCATTACTCTTTTTAATGAGTTCTAGCGGTGTAATCAAGAGATAACAAAAAATGTGATTCCGATTTTTTTTATAGCCATTGACTTTAACTTATTGATGTGTACAATAAAAAATAAATTCTACCATCACTTTTGGTAAAAAATACAAATATCATGTTTGCATATGCACGTGTAAAATGTGATCCTCCTGTTCAAATAACTTGTTTTTTTAAATGAATGATTTTTGAAAGAGTTTCATATCGTATTTAGATAACAATTTTACATGCGCTCATGCTTTAGGCCCGCGGTGATATCCGCTATTTTATGCCATCTTTGAAGCGCACAATAGGAAAGTGGATAGCACGCCGGACTTCTAGTGCGAATGTCTAGGGATCGACACTTTATTTTCTCTTGATATTTTTTCTTATATTTTGAAAAATATGTTTTACACGTTCGGAGAACGGGGCATCTACTAGTAATAATATTTTCAGTCCTCAAAATAAGAATTCTGCGGAAAATGTAAACGACTGTGATGATTCAGAATGACTCTTTTTGTTTGAATATTATTTTAGTAATCTATTTTACTATTCAATACATGAGACTTTAACTATTGATGATATCCGTAAAATTGATAAGATTTCTTCTGATTTCAAAATACTCACATGTATGTATGATATATTTTCAGAGACATATTATATCTATATTTAAATTTTGTGTAGGCTTTCTTTATCTCATGATATAAAAGATTTTTGTCATTTATAAGAACAAATTGAGTATAATGGTTTTTTCTTTTCATAAATATGATAAACATCTGTTCTCACTATTTTCACGACAAAAATAAATTGATCGTATTTTCATATTTCTACAAACACTGCATTATAAAAGTACAGTGATTACTGTTTTCAATAAGTAAATTTCTGTCAATAGAAAACCAAAAAATTATAGGATCTTACCTTTGAAATATTCCTACTCAACTCAGTCGCTAAAATTGTCAGTGTTCTCCAGGTTCCGGTTTATCAAATATTTGAAGTGGATAGGTTTGTAGTATCTCTCTAGCTTGTTTTTCAACCTAACAAAAATCTTCTTTTGTTTCTAACAGCGTACCAGGCGCCAAGACCGGGGAAATTGGTGAATCCCCCCATCTAAGATCCAAAATACTCTAAATTTGTACCATTTTTGATTAATCTGAAAAAATTATCAATTGAATAATTACCTCAACTACATATGTCCCGTGAATGAGTGCGATGCCTCTCACAATGAGACCTGGTTGTTTATTCTAGATAAAGGGCGGCATCTTTCTCGTATAAAATTTACATAATATTAATCAAAATAATTTGTGTCTAGTATTACTGAATAGCTTAGAACTCATTAAAAGAAAGAAAAAAACCCACATCGTACATGACTTTCGAAGCGCTTTTCGGCTTTCACACTGCGCAACTTCTTTGGATGGAGGAATCCAACATCAAGTCACTCAGGTCCCTTTTTTAATTCAGGTTCCAAATTTTAGATACATGTTTTATAACATGTAAGAATATTCATTGTCCAAATAGGAGAAACTGATGCAACCAGTTCATTATCGCTGCGATTATTGCTTATTTGAGCGCTATAACCGTCGTCGACAATACACCCTCCCTCAGCATCTGTCAACTATTGCGCAATCATATTGACAAGCTTTATAAAAAAGGTACAGACCATATGTGTGCTTAATATCATAGATATAGCCTACATATTTCTAGTTTTGTAGGCTACCTAAACTTATTTATTAAACACATGAGTTCGACGAATCCGAATAGGGTGAAACAGTGTACATCTCACTCAGATCAGTTTTGTACCAACAATTGTATTAAAAACATGTAAATATATTTTTTTATAGTCCCACTTTAAACACCATGATTCGGATAAGGAACATATAAAGGGAGACTTTTAGCAGGAAAATGTCTTTGCTGATATTTGCAAAAGAGACAACTAAATAGGTTCATCGTTTTATAATTTTTTATGTTCCAGAGTTTACTTCTTGCAAATGTTTGATAACTCTTCTTTTTCTAAGAACCAACAATATTTCTTGCAAATATTTGACATCAGAAACCTTTCTGTTTATAATTATATCAAGGCTGGAAAAAGTGCAAAAACCGTCAAATTTCGCGGGAAATTTTCAAGAAAAAATAGTAATTCCTGTAAAGATTTCCCGCAAGTGGATACAATTTCCCGAAACCATTTACCTTTCATTTTTGCAGAAAATTTCCGGAAACCAGCTTAACATTGCTCTTAAATGCACCATTTAGCTTCGATTTCTCAAAAGATTTCCCGACCTTCCTTAACATAGCTCTAAAATGCACCAATTACCTTCCGTTTTCTTAAACATTTTTCCCGACCCCCTTCCCTTAATATAGCTCTAAAATGAACCATTAAGCTTCCATTTTTCAAACATCAGCTATTTATAAAACAACAACTTTCGTATTGCCATTGGCTCTATTTATCAATCGTAGGTTTTCAAATAATAACAACGCATACTTGGTGTATACACATCATTAGTAATAAATATTCCGTGAATATTTCTCAATCCATCATAACATTGGAGGCAAGATACATTACAAATAAATACAATATGCTTTCCCATTCAAATTCATCCCGACAAAAAGTCTTTAAATCTTTATCTCCATGGAATATATTTACATGTCTTGTCAAGTTGTGCCTAATATTACGTAACTCGGATCCTTTGTTATATTTCTTTATCTAAAAGGGAGTTCGTCAGCACTGAGTATCATATCATTACTTCTATAGATCAGCACTGAGTATCATATCATTACTTCTATAGATCAGCACTGAGTATCATATCGTTACTTCTATCGATCTTTTTCAAACTGCTTGCGAAGAGTTTCTCAATTAGCTAAGGTATAGATACATACATATTTGTTTTTGCCTCTAGAGTGGGACGTAGAGGTTTGATCCCAGACAAGTCATATTAATTGTTGATGTCCATTTTGGTTAAATTGAAATAATATGATGAAATTTAAACGTATCTTTTTGTGTGACGAAACAATACACGAAATGTGGATCTGTGTACAAATGAAAACTAACATAATGTATTATACTTTATTGAAGTTACAAAAATGACGAAAAAATATCGCATTTAAAAATGTTTCTAGATAAATTTCGAGCCATTACCTACAATAATGACCTGTTGTATGCACTGGAAAAAAAGTTTGACTTTCACATTAATATATATGAATATTTAAACGAGCTTATTAGTATATTTTGACGTGTCTTAAAAGTGCATTAAATTACCTATGTATTGATACCCACTATGCTCCTCTGTTCCTTTTGATTTTCAAGATACGGCCAGTGTAACAAAAAAGCATATGCTCGAAAATAGTGCTGACATTAGTCGATTACCCCTCTTGCAAACCATATTTTTTTGAGAAAGTACTCCTTCCGGACACTAAAAAACCCATAGAACAATATCATCTAGGGCTAAGATCGCGACTGGGGGTGCATGGATAAGGGGCCTGTGTGCTGGACTAAGTAGGTTAGGGGTCGGGATTCGGGATATGGTTACAACTACAACTGCCTCTTGGTGCGGTGTAAGTTAGTAACAAACCACTGTCTGTTAACTGCTGTCGTGTGCTGATTTCTAACGCACCCATAATATGTCCTGTTTTGTCTAAATGCTTTAATTTTTGAAGAGATTGGTTTAATGTTTGGGTTTAAGATATTATTCTTTCAGTTAGGATACGAAGTGTTATGAAGTTTTCTTTTTAAAAGTATGTCAATTATTTCCAATACTTAAACTGGAATCAAATTTTGTCACCGTTCACCTTTATTGCAATTCGAAATGTGGCGGATCGTGTTATAAATATTGTACTTGCAGTTGACAAATAAGTGTCGCTGATGGTCATGGCTGTAGACTCTTCGAGTACTCCTTGTTTCTAGTTTCAAATATTTCCATTTTATGCTTAGCATATTAAAAGGAAGAAACAAAAATGACATCATATCAAAAAATCATGTATAGTGAAAGCGACTCATTATAAGTATTGCCATGACATGACTATAGTTGTCAGCAAAGTACCAAGTCAATAAAACGATTTTTCTCAGTGGTATTTCATCACAAATTAACATTATCAGCAACTAATGTTATCAGTTAACAGCTGTTCATTTAGTGCTTTGTTAACTTTACGGGTTCACATGAGTGTATCATTTTGCGTCAAGGGTTTTAGCTCATGATCAATCAAGTTATCTGTTTTACTTTAGACCCTACAGATCGCCATAGTACATTTACTTGCAAATTATTATGGTTCCCGTGAGTTACTACGGGATATTAGCACAGATGTATACATTGAATGGTAACGAGAAAAAAAACAATCCAGTGGTATAATAATGCAGTTGTATGTAATTCAACAGATTCATAGCAGCACATTTGTTATTTAGATCAATCAAAATATACGTTACAGTAACTGAGTACAACATAATACTGTAACGAGCTTCATCAAACATTGTACATAGATATATATGGAGTAATAAAACTGATCCAAACTTAATGGGGGGTTTAAAATGGTAGCAGCAACTGTTACAAACAAATCAAATAACCATCTAGCCGAATTGATTGTCTAGCCCATGTGATAACAAAATCATTGGAAGATTGAGCACCATTAAACATCTGCTCAATATAGAGATTCATTTATCTCTGTTCACTCACTCATTTTCAACAGCAAGCACTGTAGTGTCGACTAAAGAGTCACTCGTATTTGTGTTTTTATAAAATATTATAGACTCATTCACGTGGCCGCAATGTCTTCTGACAGAAAACCATAGACGGCCACGCTAAAGGTTCTTTAGTTGTTTAAAATTGAAGAAGAAGAAGAAGAAGAAAAAGTCGACAAAGGCGCCATCCGGGCAAAATTCAAACATCTGACATACAGACTGTTACACTCGCACAGACTAAATAAGGCGGATATTGGCTGTCCTCTTGGCTAAAGGATCACCAAGATTCGTGACCTGACAGATCTCAGACTGTTTTAACATATAAATGAAGAGAGACAAACATTGGACATAAGTAAATATTTAAGTAGACATATTATTGAGGTCACAGTAAATAAGTCTATGCGGAAAGCATTCTGTGCTCAAGTCTATAACATCTCAAGAACTAAATATTTAAGTCACTAGAAATTAGTGTTTGAGGACTGATAATGATAAGTTAAGTTTGGATTCACATAGTTGGTATAGGTTCAGATATAATTTGTGACATTTTGGTGAGTAATTCTACACAAATATCACATTGTGATTTAGTGCACTATATTTGAAATTCTAAGGAATAATATTATATAACTAGAGAAAACTTTTAGCAAGACCTTCAATGTAAAAATGTGTTTACATTTTTTAATACTGACTGCTGCATGGGGAAATGACCTAATTTATTCTAGCTTTTTGCCCACAACATTTTTCTACATTGAAGTGACACATTATAATTGCAATAGTATTGTCTCCTGATGTTACAAATGTTATTTTTAATTATAAGTGTCATTTTGCAGCATATTTAAAGGTTTATTTCCTTTAATAGTCTGCTTAAAGTGGTATCTATTGATGCGCATTTGAAAATGAATGTAATTATTTTAAAGTATGAATTTGTTTATAGAAAAAGATGTGTCTGTGTGGGTGATGTATCTGTGTGCTGAAGATTTTGAGTGTGATGTGTATGTGCAAGGTTTAAACGTTTTATGTTTTTGTGTTTCTGTTGCCATTTATAATTTTTTGTATGCATTTTTAAAGTGGAATGCTTCCTAATCAATCTGAATCTGAATCCTAAAGGTATATTTGAGCTAATATAGTATGTAGCCTGTTTTAATATAATAATACAATATAGGATTATATAATCACCTCCGTCAAATAAGGCTGCCATTTATTTCAGTCGCCTTAACATCGTAATTTTGTATCCGATTGCCTTATATTTTAGATATATGGCATGTATCCTGAATGTACGTGTGAACAGAAATATACTATCTTGAAAACTAGCGAGTTGTGCTCGGGATCAACCCTCAACTGACTAATATTAACGGGTTGGCTGTTTTTCTAGACAAGCACTTCCTTACGGTGACCACACCAGTTTGTGTTAAGTTTCCCTCTAAGGGTAAAACTCTTTTTGAAAGAGGTAGTGTATAAACTGATGGTAAGAAACGAAAACTTCTGTACTTTACAAGTGCTTTTCGTTGGTATGTTAATGCACTTTTAACATCTCTGAAAGATTTGTAACATTTTTTTAAATTTTTTTTTAAATATAAGTTTTTTTTATATGAAAGTGATAAAACTTGTGATTTTTGCGAACTACGACATCCGGACTAACAAAAATAGAAACATTTCGTATAATTGGTTAAAGAGAACTAATGAACGTGTTCAATATTTCACTATCTGAACCATGTCGACTGGTCTGTGCTCTACGTCATCGGAATACAAAAAAAATGGAAAACAACAGTGACCCAGATCCTACTGACTGTAACTTAGTACACAAAGAACGGGGATTAGTTCAGATTTCACAAAAGACCTTGGACATTTTACATTTTCAGTTCAGATTTCTTTACAAACAATTGACACTCAAGATAACTGTCAAAAGAAACCTGGTATCATGATGCATCGAGACAAGTTTTGAAGAATAACGCTGTAGTCATTAGAGTCTCTCTACGTTAGAGATTATGAGTTGATATTTTAAGTTAAGTAGCGTTTTTAATCACATTCATTTTCTACTGGCATTTGTTTGTTTGTTTGTCTGTTTCGTTTCGTTTATGCACTATTAAAAAGAACAAAGGCACATTTGATAATTTATCTCATTTTATGTTAGCAAGTTGCTTTAAACGTTCATGACTCTATGGTGCTTTTTTCGCTCAAAAGGCGATAGCGTTACGTCTTTAGATGGTACTCTGGTATTTTTACTGTTAAAATGACATTTTGTTATGGTAGAACTTACAAAATATAGGACAGTATCACTAGGTGTCTTAAGCAAAGTGTGAATTGTGATATATTGATAATACGGTATGTATCTAGACCGCCATTCTTAATATGTCCGTTTCTTTTCTACTTCTTTTTGTATACCATTTACGGCGCACAGCCCTTACAAGATGGCGGCTTGAACTTTGTTCCGAAAAATACTGAAAATAATGAAATTGCAAAATAGCGACTCCTGAACCTACTGAGTATGAACTACAGCTTTTAAAAACTTCTTTTAGATATAAAAAAGTTAAACTCATCGGCTTTGTTCGTAGGGATTAATACTGTTGATGTATGTTCAAGATAATTTTATCAAACTAAGTTATAGAATAGGGGCACTGAGATGAAAATCAAGTTGACTTTTCACCAAACCCTGCCATTTTAACCATAGAAGATGGGAACAAGATTACCATTACGCTAGGGAACTGATGATATTTACAAAATTTAATTTATAGTTTGCCTCTATTTTGTCTTTGGAAACATGCAAACTATTCTCTCTGTCTTTTTGTTTATATTTTCATTTTAAATTCAAGACATTTTGGATCATGACTTCGTTATCTTTATGCGTCACACACACAAAAAATTCTCATTCTTTTATTCTAATTTTGCTGATATTTTGTCTTTGATTTTAAAACAACTTGTCTCTATTTCTATGTTTTACCAAACTTTGTCAAACATCAGAGCTCAATCATTATTGCCAATTGTTGTATTTTCTTACATTTATCATGTAACTTCAGTAATACGTTGGCAAAAAACAATTTGCGTACATTAATCCTCAAGGTCTTATAAGATAGATCAGCAATTACGAAATATAAATACGGAGCAATGGACGAAGCACACGCTCAAGAAATGCTTTGATTTCGCAAAGACCGTCTTAGATGTTTTTTCCTCAAGTATTTGCACAAATAAACTTTCATGTTTCGTTCATTTGAAAACGACCAGACAATAAGTTGGTTTGGTGCGAATTAATTAAGAATAGCCCATTGATAATGTTACACATGAATACTGTAAACATAAAAACAAAAGTACAATAAAACATTCTGAGAGTGAGACGGAAATAGTGACTACATATATTTTTACATAAAAACATTAAATTAGTGAAAGGTCCGGCACAAAAAATCCTAATCCATGCACCCCCAGTCGTATATTCAGCATATATTATATTGTTCTAAGGGTTCCTAAGGGTCTGAAATATATAGTTTCCAAAATAATTGGTTTGGAAGGGGGGTAATCAACCAATTTCAATATCGACTCCCTTGTTTCGAGCATATGCACGTTTTTTCTTAAACTATGCATATTTTGAGAATCAAAGAGTGCAAAAGGAGTCCTGTTATTATCAAAATAAAGGTAATTAGATGCACTTCCCAAATATGTAAAGTTATGCTAATTAGGTAATTTGCATATTTCTGAATATTGATGCAAAAATAAAAAAATTGATATTTATGCCAATTTTTTCACATTTTTTTGCCCCTGGAGGCATTTATTGGCCTATGATTTTTTTCCAGCGAATATAATATGTCTAAGGTTGTTCTTTTTAATCAGACACCCAGACCCAAATCCATGCCCAGTCGCATTTCTAGCCTATATAATATTGTTCTATGGATCGGGTCCTGAATGAGTTGTTCTCCAAAAATATTTTAGTTTGCAGGGGGGGGTAATAGCCTATTTTCTACAGCAACCCCCTATATTCGAGCATGTGCGACGTTTTTG
>JAUUEB010246266.1:0-13369 GCA_032362205.1 Clione limacina | reverse complement strand
TTATTGCTTATGATTTTTCTCATTGAAAAATATGTTCGTATTATCTGTCTATGCCATGCTATACATGTTTGAATTTTTGTAAGTGTTCTGCTCTATTGCACTAATGTGCCTGAGCTCTGAATAAAATTGAATTGGATTGAATTGAATTGTTAATTTTCTTTATAAGTCAGGTCGTATGGGAATAAAAATATTGTATTACGATTTCTGGAAAAAATGGGTGTATGTTTAAAAAGAAGTAAAGTTCCGCGTCTTAATTGTATTACCACGATCACGAAAACATTATTTAATTCCTGCAACATGATATCGTAATTCAAGCTCTCCCTGTTTCATTGCGATTAAAACTATGTGAAAATATGTAAAAGTATGCTTATAAGAGCATTTGAATATTCGTGAATATTAATGAGAAAGTGAAATAATTGATTTTTATGACAAATTATTCCACGTTTTTAATGTCACAGGAGACACTAATAGGCCTGTAAATTTCTCCAGCGAATATAACATGCTAAAATGTTATTCTATTAGGTAATGGCCCAAAAAATATTTACATTTGTTTTTTAAATGCAATTTTTGGCTATTTTTGTCAGTTCTTTAACGCGTCAAACATATGTACCGCCGTATTAGACATCCCAATTGCTTCCCTAATTTTATGGCTAGACAACCCAAAATGGTGTCAAAACATTGATAACATTTAGACTAATGTGATATGACCAATTTGTTCCTCTTTTATTCATGAATAATGCTGAGAAAGTCACGTGAATCATTTTTAGAAGACTGGTTTTCATTTTTTGCCCATGATGACAAAGGGTCTGGAGTAAAAGAAATTCAAGATTTTTCTGATACCTTAAAACCTAAATTCTATGATTTTTAAATTTTCCATTGGTTTCTTGCAGTTTGTGACGTTTCTTCATAGATTTGGTTATTAGGGGGGTGGGGGTGGGGTGGTTCTTGTGGATTTCTTGATCCGTAAGTCAGTTTTCATGTTAAAGTAATCAAAACCCTTTTAATACTTTTAAATATAATTTGGAAAAAAATGTTTTATGAACAAAGTTTTCATGGACGCGATCCAAAGCCAGCTTAAAGGTTTTAAAATGTTGAAATGACATGATATTTTTCTGATACAACACTGAGTATAGTGCCACTTATTGCATATCAAAATATGCAACATTCTGTGTCCTTATAATTTTTTGGGTTAATGTTATGACTTGACTCATATGTTAAGGAATATTGGGTTCAAAGTGATCACCATTTAAAAGGGGAGAAAAAACTCAAAAAGGCCCATAACTCCGATAATGTTTCAAAAATATTTCTGAATTTAAAAAGCAAACATTCTTTCTCTGGTCTATTTTATCATCCTTCCAAAAGTAAAAGAGATCCGAGCAAAATTACTCAAGTTATCGCGTAAACAGACAGACACACAGACAGACACACAGACAATAAAAAACTCACTACACTTTATAATTATTTGCGGAACAAAGCAGACACAAGGTATAGCAAACTAATGCTTTGTTCCTGGCAATACCGAAAGTGTAAAACTTATTGGTCTGAAATAATAGTTTCTACGAAAATAATGATTTTGAAATGATTTTTTTTGTCCGGGGCAATCTAGTTCAAATTTTTAGAAATGGGTTCCGGTTTTTAGTTTGCATGCACTTGTTGAGGTCATAATAAAAAATATTTGAACAAACAAATGGTTAAATACTACAGAAGTCATTATTTTGCATATGCACATGCACAAAACAATAATGAATTTCAAATAGCTTTTTGATAAATTATTTTTAAATTTATTCTATATTCCATTCATAAAATATAACTTACGAACTCCATGGGGTTTAAGTTTTGTTGATAAATCGAAAGTGCCAAGTTTATTTTGCCCGCCAGATATTAGTTTTAGGTTCTTAATATCAATCCCACTGAATCTATTTTGCAACTATTTTGCAACTATTTTGCAACTATTTTACAAATGTCTGCAATATGTTTCATTTTGACCATTGATAGTTATATACGTTTTTGTTTGTTTATCATTTTAATACTTTTGTGGCATATTGGTAATGCATTTGTTCCAAGGTAAATATTGTGTATACATAATTGAACTGTCTAGTACAATGAATGATGTAAGGTAGAAGTGGTCAATTCTAAAAAAAACAATGAAATCAAACAGGTGAGTCTGACAGATGCCTCTTATATGCACTGATTTGCTTGAAAATTAAAAAAAACGGGGTAAGATGTACCCCGACATGAATCGGGCCCTTGCTCGATCATTTTTTTTAATTTGCCCCTCCCTGGTTATAATCCTGGTGACGCCAATGTATGTTAAGCGAACTAAAAGACTTACCTTATTGCGGGATACTAGAAGGGCTAGAGTGTCAAAGTGGTCTATTTTCTTAAACTGTCACAAGATGTAACTTTTTTACGATTATCCTTCTACAAGCGAATCGGCAAAACGAGTTTTTATTAGAGTTTTCTTCACATTCTTCTAGTTGTTATCTTTTTTTCTGGCCGCACAACCACTGTCTTAAACAACCACTGTCATCTCCCGACATCCCGCTAATATATTTTCAAGTATTTTCAAGTTTTACAGGTGAAATATATTCCTCGTAAACATAAAGCTCATTGTTGCAAATGAAAAAGATCATTAATTTATTCCTTAAACATTTTACATAGTAAAACATAAAGAGGAAAATGTATATCAAACCAGGGGCGTAGCCAGGGGTCATGGAAGAATGCCCCCCCCCCCATTAGGTCCAAAATGCTCTAAATTCGCATAATTTTTAACTCATTTGCAAATTGATTTTATAACAAAAATTACTTCTCCTTTTCAAAATTCTGGCTACGCGCCTGCGTAAAGATATTACCCTGGGAAAATTAAAATAATAGGCTTCATTAATGATAGTTGATGGAGCAAACCACAACACAATGTAGTCTTTTTCCACAAATGGTCCGTTGAATATTTTTCTGTTTGTAAAATAATATCTTACAATGAAAGATCACCCTGAGGTTATCAGAGGCTGTTTTATATACAACCAGTAAATTTATATCTCTTACTTTATTGTTCCTAGGAATAGTAAAGATCGCAGCTCGCAGGTGTTTATATTTATTCAGCTATACGGCTTTACGAGTTATAACACAACACAAGTCTAGGTATTATGTTGAGACGAAAATAAATGCTTTGTCACAACTCTCCTCGGTCAGTGGGTAAGTGGGTTAGTGGGATTGTCGTTGTGAACTTAACATTGGATACGCACAATACTGAAAGCTGTCACCTTATAAGCAGAAAATGTATTTATCATGAATACAAAGAGTCTGCTTTGTTCGGCAAGCAAGCCGCCAGCTATGTTTATAAACTTCAAGCAATTTCCCTACGTCCATCAACGGTTTTAATGAAGTGCAGTGTTAGCCGTGAAACTATTCTAGCGCCGTGCTTAGTAATCAAATTTCCAATCTTCCTGTGTTAGGGTGTACACAAAATAGACACACCCAATATACAGACGACGATCATGAACAGCGACAGCGACAGCGAGAACAACAACAACATGAACAACATCACATTAACAACAACAACACATTAACAACCACAACATGTTAACAACAACAACACATTAACAACAACAACAAAAACAACAACAACAACAACACATTAACAGCAAACACTATTTTGCTATCTGGACTATGATCTCGGTGTTAAGTCGTTAACTATTTTAGTTTTTTTCCGATTTCCCCTACAGTTAAAAGCAAAACTATGATCTCGCGCAGAAGTGAGAATTATATCCCATATGACATTTTCTTAGTTCTTAACATGTTAATATTAAACGATGACCTGTTAGTGGATATTGCTTTAAATAGGTTGAATCGTATGAGGCAAAAAAGTGTTTCGGGGCTTGTTGTTGCTAAAAAAATGGACTGTTGCTAAAATTAGCGTGTGTACACTGTATATAATGTCCTTGAGTTTTATTGTCATTTAAGTTTGTATTTTGTCCATAATAACCTTACAGCCTGTTTTCATCTATATCGTGTTTTCATGTCAACATGACACATTCCTTGAAACTTTAAGTTGTTGTTGTCATATTCATTCAGGCATAATGATATCAAATGCGTAGGGTTTTAATGCCGAAAGGTCAGGTCATTGTTCGTCCTGACCGACAAGATATTTTATCTGAATGATACACCGCGCCCATCACTAAAAAATAGACTTGTTTTAAACTAAAGGCAAAATAATTAATCAACATATGACATAATATAAATGCAACATAAACATCATAGATTATATACCATACATTTAGCTAACACATTAAAATCAATATATCTTTGATTAAGCAATAATAATAATAATAATAATCTTATTATAACAGTGCTAGGAAAATTAAAAACGGAAGTTTACGAAGTTTTCGATCAAACAAGTGATACTTTTCTTATAGTTTCATGTGTTGCGGATCGTGTAGCGATATTTTTTTTGATTTAAAGCCTATTTTTTGCATTATTGAAGATTATATAGAGCTATAATTGCCGATATGCAATGTATATATAAGATTGTGGCATTCTGTGTTACTTCTGTGTATTTATAGCAACATAAACATTGCGGCATTTGTTCTCTTCACGTGTTTAGGTACGAGAGTTAGTGTTTTGTGGATTAAAATCAGATTCATGAACAGGAATGCAGATGGTGACTGGGAGTTAGTTACCTTGAGGCTTAAAGTCCCAGGTTCGAACCCCGGCTACTAAAACATTTGCTTCCTTATCTTTAGCCATACTTAGGCAGAAATTATAAATGGATGATCTGATTTCAATCTATTATTTTTTTTAAATATGTATAGAGAAAAACACAAGCGGAATATATATATATATATGCAAAACCATGCTGGATACCAGTAAATATGCAATCAATTCTAAAAATACTAACATATCTTATTGTTGTATATATGTCTATTTATAAAGCTCAGTTTTCAAAGATTTTCTGAAAAAAACATATCTTTTGAATCTCTGGTTTGTAATGTTAACGAATTCCACAGTTTTTGACCACCTACAGAAAGAGCCCTATCTCTTAATACAGGTTTGTGAGGTGGGATGACAAGCAGGGCTTCATTCTGAGATCTTAGGGTGCGTGCAGGAATATATTCCTGAATTAACTAGTTAAAGTAATTTGGTGCCAGATCGTGAAAACACTTGTAATGAGCCTAGCTAAGACAGCTGGGCTCATTATTTTTTCTGGATTGTCTGGAATCTTATTTTCTAATGTCTGACAAGGTGTACCTAACAGCAATGAGTTACAATAATATATTCCACTCATTATTAAGGATTGGGCCAGAATCTTTGTAGCATTTGCATCAATTCATTTTCTAATTTTTCAGAGGTTTCTCTGATTGTGAGCACTTTGGCATACTTAAGTTACATGGGTTTTCATAGAAAACCAATATAAAAATAGCAGTTTGCGATTGAATCACATACTAAATTTTGTACTTTGTACGCGTAAACTACATCCTGTCGTTTCGATAACTTGCAGACTGCGACCCTAAACTTTTTAAGCGAGTTTTAAGATTTGCCTCGATATGTGGTGTTTACCGTAACTCACGTTTTTGTTATCAAGTTTCAAGTTTCAAGTTTCAAGCTTTATTGATCAAAGACCCACTGGGGGCATGAATACTACAAACAAAAATGCATTAAAAAATCAATTTAGGATACAAAAAAATACATTACAAAATCAGTAAAAAAATATATATGTACAAATTCAGAATACATCACAATTCAAACTCATCAATGCAAATACATCATTACATACAATCAGCAGAGATGACATAACATCATTGGAAAAATGAATAGATACAAATAAGCGGTTATCGGTTTCGTGTTATTTTCACTACTATTCTTCAAATACATGAACATCTTTCAGTGTGTCCAATAAAGTGCCTAACTTCATAACTGACTATATGTGTGAAATTATGAAGTTTAAACGACACATTTTACATCTGAATTCAATTTTGACTACTATGCGGTTGTTGCTGACGGCTTATTACGCAGGTAATAATAAACAAATGACTTTTGTGACACACTGAAACAATATTATAAAGCATTACTTAATTTTTGTCGGATATAATGAATGGACTAATAGAAAAGAAAATATGGCTGTAAAAAATCTATTTCATTAGTATTTTGTAACTTGTAATGCAACTTTAAGCCTTTATCGAGTTTCAAATATCAACTAATATAACACCAAACATCTCATTGGGTGATGAGTGACTTTCACTTTGAGTCACTGTGGCAACAGTCAGGCAATTAAAGTTTCGGCCGTGTAACATATATCCCTCACTGCAAGATTGTCTCTTATCTTTGAGTACTTTTCATGTTTCAACTTTTTGGATATTTTTTCTTTCATTTTTACTCATTTTATTTTATTTGTTACGTTTATCTTCTGCCCGACTACAGGTTTGGTTTTGCCCGACTATGGACTGATTTTGACTGGATTTTTACTAACTCGGGGCCTTGACCTCACCTTGACCCCGTCTTGATGTCACCTGCTCCTGCCATGGATGTTATTCACCTTTCTTCCCTGCTCACACAAATAATTACTTACTTACTTATCCGTCGCCTGCTCGCTGACGTTGCAGATCATGCGCTGCCAAACATGCCGATCATCAGTTTTGCGAGCGTAGGCAATGTTAGAGGTCTCTTTAGATGTTGCAGTGCGCAGACTTGTCAGATATGTTGTACGCTGTGTCTTCAATGGTACCACTAACAGCCAGTTTCTCAATTGTCTTATGTCTATATATGTGGCCAAAAAATATCTCCTGTTTCATTCACAAATAATAATTATAAATCGATATTTCCTTTTCATCTGTATGTTTGTTTGTCTGTTTCTGTTTTTGTTTGTCTATGTCACGGTAACTTGAAATATACCACTTGGGTATATTTTATTTTTAGTAGGTTAAATAACAATATGTGGATATTCGCTATCAAAATTTAAGTTTATCCAAAAGCTGGGTGCAAGTCATTTATCTAGTATAATATATATTTTAGACGCCAACATAAACTTTTTGGCTGATGTATTAAACTGATGTGTTTTTTTATAAATTTAAATGTGAAGCCTGGCACTATGTACTATATACGTCTTTTAAAGATTCTGACATACATTTCTTGTATAGTGTTTAAAGAAAGCCTTTAAAACGCTATTTTGATATGATGTTCATCATCATTCTTATCCGGATAGATCAAATACATAATATAATATTGGCGGGAGTTGATAGACATTTTTTAAATTTTTAACGATGCTGAAGCATAACATTAACGGCTTTTAATTTAAAGTTGAAGAAATCTTTAGAAACACCAATGCAAGTGTTTACGAATAAACACACTCTTTCACATTTCATGCTTCACTGAATTTGTATTCCGATTTACGCATTGTGATATATCATGAAGATTAGTTGAATAGATAAAAGTACACCCAAAGCTTTCAAGTAAGTTCTTACAAACACGGAGGTTATCAGGGGTGATGAACCATAATATAAAATGAAAGAACTTAAATGTAACAAAAATGTAGACGATATTTCTAAGTAAGCTTTGTAACCAACGATTATTTGTATTATTTTGACATAACAGTCGTTTTTGTGTGTGAAAACTGATGAATAAAGCTAAATATGTTTTGTCTATTACCACCTTGTATATGCCAATGTTAAAAGTTTAGGTTTTATAACATGAGTCGTAGTTGCAACCAGTATACTCTTTCATTGGCTTGTTTAAATACATACATGATATATATATCAATGGAACATACATTTTACATGTTTATTAACCAAATAATAATGTTATTGCCGTAAAAAACAGCATTGCTGTTGCCGCAAGAGCAGTCCCAATTGTGGAATTAGAACCCGTGCCCTTATCTTAAGAAGCGATTGTGTTGCTAGTCTAGTCGCTATATGTAAATAAAAGCAAACTCGTTACCGACTGGACAAAAGCACCAAATTTTGCATGAGGCTGCTTTAAGCCATAAAATTAAAATATAGTCGAGGAGACCAAACAAAAATTCATTTTTTTCTGAGTTATGGCCCCTGAAAGGTCATTCGGTTCACTTTTATCTCGCAAAAATATTTTCTTCGTGTATTAAGATTTATCATTGTGTACACTGGCGGCCGTCTTGAATTTACTGATTTTGTCACATGTCAATTGTGTCTATATGGTTGAATTATTTTAAATATAGTTTATCCTCATAAAAAAACCATTAAGATAGATTTTTTTAATGTAATTCTGTAATACTGTATTTGTATATTAAGATATGCCATTGTGTACAGTGGCGGCCATCTTGATTTTTTATAACAACATATAGTTTGTTTTTGTTTTTTTGTTGGACTATGAGGTGAAAGATTTCCTTACCACAAAACCCCCACTAAAACAGACTTTGGTTGTAATTCTATCACAGTTTGTTCACGTATATTAAGATATACCATTGTGTATTGTGGCGGCCATCTTGGATTTACTGATTAATTGAAACATACGTTTTTTTTCTCTGGTTTAACGTTATCGTAAAAGAGATTATCACTGTAAAAAAACACTCAAAATGGGTTTTGGTTGTAATTCTATACTAGTTTGTTATATATATACTATTGTGAACAATGGCGGCCATCTTGAATTTTTTTCGATAACATCATAGATATGAGCTTTTTTCTGGCTGGTTTATAATGTAAACATATTTTTCGTCATAAAAACCCCACTAACAACGGTTTTTGGGTGTCATCATATCATAGTTTGTTCATATTTCAAGATATGCCACTGTGCACAAATGCGGCCATCTTGAATTTGTTGATTACGTCATAAATATGGTGTGGTTTTTCTGGTCTCCTCGACCAAATTTGATGACTATGTACTTAAGAAGCCGTGTGTCAAATTTTATGCTTTTGTCCAGTCGGTAACGAGTGTTTCACTAAACGACTAGACTAATAAGGAGAGGGTCGTTTTAGAAAAAAAAGGAAAAATTTAGTATTATTATTGACATTGAGGTTCAAGTTTGTTAAGCGGCTATCATTAATCTATCGTACTTTAAACATTGCAAGTGAATCATTGTTTTGTTTTGGTTTCTTGGTTCTTCATTGTTTTACTTATCCTCTTTTTTAGCACAGGAATGTCCAGTTTTGTATTTAGTTCACATGGTATCAGGATGTTTGTGTCATGTCAATCATCAAACATCATCAGTAAGAGCTTAAGTGTCGCCAGTAAGTCTCGTCATGTGGCCACGTGTAGTTTTATCCGTTTCTTTATTTCTTTTCTTTTTAAAGTTTTGTAATACCGGAACCTGATTACATATCCAATACAATTTTAATGAATAGCAGGATGTTTTAAAAGGCACGTTAGCTTTGGACTATATAACAAGCATGCCTTTGATGAATTTAAAGATATTCTCCATTTGACTAAAATGTTGTTCGCACGACAGCTCAGGAGGTTAAGTTAGAGTTGTAATTAGTGATATCAAGTAAAATCAATATATCAGAATAATATAAACAAAATGTCATAATTTCAGGAACATAACAATTAATTTATTTTAATCATGTTTCCTGGCGATAGCGGTTAGCGATAATGTTATGGCATACCCAGAGAATATCACTTCAGGTTTGTCACAATGTATGCGCCTAAAAATGTTTTTTAATACAGAGTTGATTGGCCAAAATATGAATTTTTGCCACTGGAATTGTATAATGAGTTACTGCTATAAATTGCTTAATAAGTCAAACCAATGTGAAATTACATGCCATTCTGTTATTTGTCGAGTTTTCCAATCAAATCAAAAATCCTAATTCAAAGTGGTCCCCGGTTTAGGGAAGGGAAACATATCATGAGTTTGACATGAGTTTAAAAATGTCTCATTTTGGTATCTCTTTCTAAAGTTGACAAGCTGGTTTTACGAAACAAACAAATAAATATATTGAAAAATTTGGCCCTGGTACTGTTTTTTTTTGGGGGGGGGATTGAATAAGTCTGTAAGACAGTAACAGCATGATTCAATTAGAAGAAATATATGACATAAAATAACAAGGTTCTGATCAGATGAAAGAAAAGTATATCTAAATTGATGCAACATAAATAACCCAAAAGTAAGAAATATGAAATGAGAAAAACTCAAAGGGATGAGATCAGACAAGATGAGTGAGATTAAATCATATCGCATACAATCATATCGCATATAATCATATAATAAAACATCGCCATTTCCTGCATGATTAATCATTATACATATCTTTGAATCAATGATAGTTTCAATAAAGACATATTGTATTATGATAAATAAATATAAACATCATGCAATTAATTGTTATAAAAACACTAATAGTATTTGTCACTCAGAGTATCGTACTAATAGTATTCAAAACAATTATATCAACAGAAGACTCATCGTCAAAGGATGATGTAATACCTACACAAAATAGTAGTTGACTTTCCCAGGCTGCTACTATTTTTTTTCCTGCATTTAGAATCATTATACAGTGAGTCTGTGTGAGTCATTATACACATCTTTAAACAAACGACATAAAGACATCGTATTATGATAAGTTCATCAAAACAAACTTCAAGAGATTTTTATTTAAAAAAAAACATTAAGTGTTTAACATTATTAAATTTGTGACTCAGAACATTATGTTGAAATAATTCAAAACAATAATATCAACAGAAGACTCATTGTTCTAATGATGATGCAATACCTACACATCGAATAGTAGGAGACTTTCCCAGGCTGCTACTATTTTATAATGATGATTTAGTTTAGACATACAGGACGTTTCTCGGTTACTATGTTAGTATTGTGATGTTTGTCAACATGACTTTAGCGCTACCTCATATATAAGGTCATATTTACAGTCATCAATCAATGTGACTTATTTTGTTTATATTTATAATGGTCTCATTAAGCCTTCTAAGACCGAATAACACATCAATTAACCGTTTTACGATCACTATCGTTCTGTCATATAGTAATACACTGCGATGTAAGAGTTAATTCAGTAATGCGGTGACAATATGTAAACAACTACTACATGATGTAATGAAGTTCGATCACGAGATACATATATTTTTATGCGTTTATTTTCTTTTAGCTTTCTACGACTTTGAATTTGGCCAACCAGCAAACAATAATAAAGCCAACATATTTTAAATTACTTCCATGACCACATAGTCGACATAGATTGAACAACAAAGTGTACACATAACTAACCCAATGTGAATGTTGTTGTTGTGAACAACCTATAGAGTACTTAAGAAGAGGTTATAATTGTGGGAACTAAAGGTGGCTCTTCACCCCCAGGATTCTAACGAACTTGGTTTATTGATGATCTTAGGGTTAATTTACCATCAATTTTTGAGAACTCCGATATATGTTTAGAACAAACTAGAAACCTCAAAATCTAGGTTTTATCAAATGTTGCTAAATAGATTATATTGCTAGCGAACTTCGAAAGGTGCTGTCAAATTACTCTCGCTCCCCAAGACGCCCATCGACCTCAAAAGTACGGAGGTAAAAACCGCTCTCTTCGATATTTTTTACAAATACCAAGAAATGGAAATACATGATAATAAGTGTCTTAAATTGATCTGATAAAAGAAGTCGAGCAGGAAACGTGCACATCAAAAAAGCCATACTATGAAATCAACAATAGACTGTTGCTGCTGGCCCCAAGCGATGCTTCAAGTATCATTCCGACCAGGGGGGGGGGGGTAACTGATATATACCGGGCACGTATGATACCAAGTGGTACCTCACACTGTGGCCCGGGGACCACCACCCCTATGACCAGTTAGTACCCTGGTACTAAGTGGTTTTGACGTTTGAATAGGGGGACCACCCCCTCCTCGACCAGTGAGTACCCTGCTGCTAAGTGGTTTTGACCTCTAAACGAGGGGACGACCTCTTTTTTTTTTACATCAAATCCAGACAAGGCTCCGGGACTTTTCATTAAAAACAGAGACCAAAAGTAAAGGAAAGTAAAGCTTTAATCCTGGCAATTCCAAAAGTTTATAACTCATTGGTCTGAAATAATAATTTCTACCAAAATGATAATCGGGAAATTTTTTCTGGTACCTGACTTACCTTTAGGATATTAGAAAAAAAATCAAAAGAAATTCAATCCCTACCAAACCTACCCTATTTTTAGGCAATGTAAGCGGAAACATACTTTTTTGGGGGCCTAAATCAGGTATAATAATCCTTTTTTCATGTGGAGCAACATTTGTTCTTCAGACACATCTTTTAACCACTTAGTACCAAGGTACAAAGTGATAGTTCATATGTGCGAGAAGGGACCACCCCAGACATACCAGTTAGTACCCTTGGTATTTGAATTTTGTAGGGGGGGGGGGCACCACGATACCAATCTGTTATACGTGCTTGAACTTGACGAGTTTATCGAGTTTGGCTGGGATATTTTGTATCCGATTTGTACGGTAACTTAAAGTGAAGATTTATCTGGCAGGACTGTATTTTGTAAGATAAACTTTATTTATTATAAAACAAATAATGATTTTGATTTTGACCGATATTTGCAGACCGGAAAGGTTGACCTGGATGTGCATGAACAAGTAGAATCATGCCATATATTCCAATGACATTTCAAACCATGGGAAACACACAGTAATGTAACACACAGTTATGTAACACCAACATTCATAACATAGAAAACTGAACCAAAACAAATGCAAAAATTATCGCACGGCTGATCTCATTACACAGCAATCCACGATTGACTTGTTTGCACTCAGCTGTTGTAAATCTAGGCCAGTGTTGTTTGAGAATATCGAAATTGGCTGGGATATCTTATCTCAGATTTGCACGGTAACTTAAACAGAATTCAAACTGAACAACATTTTTGTTTCAATAACTGATGTTTATATATTATACATAGTTTAATTGACTATCTAACATAATTTCTTCAAATTAAATGTCACCAATTCCAAATCAAAATGTACAACATGTAACTACTACTTCTATAGTTACCAAATGGATTACATTCGTTTATTTGCCATATCAGTGTGGAATAAAAAGTATGGCAATTGGTATTTAGCATAAACAAAAGGAACAATAGCTCTAAATGATAAAGAAATGACATTTGAAATGAAGCACTTTTCTTGTCTGTAAATAAAAGAAATATCCAACAAGTTGTAGGCTACCAACAACAAAATTCCATTATTTAGTTACATGGAAATCTTTATTTGAAAAAAATCGAAGTTTGTAGTCTGTAGAATACACACAAAATACAACATATTATTTATTATCAAAAGATTTACAAGAAGTTATACATGCTAATCTATAACAATATACACTTAATTGCTTGCTTGCTTGCTTGCTTGCTTGATATCTTACTTTCTTGCACTTCTATAATATCCAAAGTCTCTGGTTGGACTT
>JAUUEB010246155.1:0-13369 GCA_032362205.1 Clione limacina | reverse complement strand
CTCTCTCTCTCTCTCTCTCTCTCTCTCTCTCTCTCTCTCTCTCTCTCTCTCTCTCTCTCTCTCTCTCCCTCTGTCTCCGTCTCTGTCACTCTATATCTCTTTTTTCTATTATTATTTCAAGTGTTCCTCGGATACATATAACTTATCATAGTTGTAAGTCAGTTCAACAGTGTATGTCCTATGTTAACGGGTTTGTTTTGAATGTCCTCAGCCAACTCTGATGAAGTCAAACAAGTGAAGACGAACCAAGAAGACCTATTTATGTTAGTCAATGGTTAAGACAGACATGTCTCAAACATTTTAGTGCTTCCTTCCCAGACACTGATGTCATTACCAGTCTTCAGAAGGGTGTTCTGTGTAAATAAAATAAAAACTCCCTGGTCGAGGTGTTATACCAAATGTATTCCAAAACCGTTTGATATGGGTTAATGAATATCGATCACAAAATGGAGTTGCTAGAAACTGAGGCAGGAAGGATCATTTATTTCATGTCTTTGGACGACTTTTCATCTTTTTACATTATGAATGAATACAAAAAATAGTACGTGCTATAATTTCAACAATTATGTTTACTGGAACAAATACAAAAAAAGGATTGTTTTTCAAAATTTGAAAATCTATCTAATTATTTTATTCAAGTCATGTCACTTTTCTTATATTTAATAATATAATAAATAATATTTCAATAATATCTTGCTGAATAAGCAGAACAGTTACATATCACACTCTTACCACGCACATTAAAAGAAAGCATTTCTGTAGGAAAAGAAGAACGTGTTGTTAAAATGAGTTGGTGTCTAGGACATATGGAAACAAATACATACATGCATAAAAAGCTAGTAGACTTCATCAAAAATACAAGAAAGAGAAAGTGTAGGTCTAAAGATAATTCACTCAGATCTGTTTACTCAAATGTTAAGGAGTATGGAATGTGTGGGCGTACGTGTATAATAGATCAAGTAGCTTCTTTAGACCAAGTAGATGTGTCTCAGAAACAGATCTACAAATCAATGGACTTTCATAATTAGATTTCAGTGTTGTTGTGATGCCTCGTTATTGGTCTTATCAAACGAATTCGACTATCGTTATTATGGTTGTGACATCAACTTAAGTAAAGTTGACCTCGATAGAAAAATCAAAAAACATTGTACACCCAAATCTAGTTTCACCATCTCCAAGAACTTCAATCCATATTTAGTCTAAATTCATTTCCTAGTGCCAACAAGCTGGCTATTTATCTAGGACGTCAGTTTGTCCTTAGAAGTGATGTTGAGCACTACTTCACATGACTGTCCATTTCCGGTCTAAATTGACGGCCAACCATTGGGTCATCGTCATTGGATCAATACCTCAATTCCTAGTCAAGGCTATCTCCGTAATCAGGAGCATTCTTCACTTGATTGGGTTGAGGGCTAAATTTGTGCTCCGAGAGGTTAAAGACAGATTATGACTTAAGTTTTTTCGGCTGAATTACGGGCAATGATCGAAACAGCCTTACGAGGTGTAACTTCATTATGTTTTTACGTCAGTAAGATTGCCTGTTTATCTAATATATCAGGTCAAGGACAATCAAGGACAATTTTATAACACACAAACTTATTAGAAACAAGAACCACCCCCTGGGTGAGGGGACGCAGCAAAATGTAAGAGTATAATAAATTGGATAAAACAAGATCAGTACTTTTGGTTTGCTCTTGATCAAATTGACTTTGATAGCGGGTGAATGCAAAAACAACAAAAGCTAACAAACAAACAAACGATTAGAAACAAGTAAGGAGGCAAGATGGCCTAGTAATCACCACGCTGGGCTGGGAATCTGTGAAGACTGAGGTTCAGTCCCTGGCATGCTCTAGCAAAAATCATTTCACTAACGTGAAGTAAGTAAACCAATGAAAGTTGCCTTCGATCGAGAAGATAACGAACGAACGAACGAACGAACGAACGAACGAGCAAACAAACAAAAGAGCAATAGACATATGATATCAGAGTATATAAGCTAAACGTGCAACAAACAGGTAAAATAGCTAAACCCATCGAGGAAAAAACTTGAGGTAATCAAAACGTGAACAATAAAAACTAAAAAGGCATGAATTAATAAACATTATTATTCTTGAAAAAGCACTAACACAGCAATAATATCATGTTCCCGGATGGATACACGTGGATACACGACATACACATTAATATATACAACAACATAATGAAGGGTTGGGTGATAAAAACAGCACATAAAAAGGAGAAGGGAGGAAACAAGAAAAAGAACATCAAAGAAAATGGCGGTTAAGAAAAATGAAAATTGGAGGTAAAAAAAAGGATAATGAGGTGTCTATGAAAAGGGATTGGATATTATTATTCATATGATTTGCAATAAATCAACAAAAACTGTTTGCATACGTGGTAGTCTCTAATCAAGTGAACAATTATTGTTTTTCATCTCCATCATAAAACACCAAAGTCCAATGTTGCCGACCATATTGTTGTTTACTCGGCGCATGCGCAAATAGATTCCGACAAAAGGCTATGAAATGAAATGAAATCGATATTTTAAAATTGAAAACGTAATTACAATTTTATTTCGAAAAAGTTATCATTTTTATGTGTGGGCAAAATCTCATATCAATTTTATGTTTGCGGAAATCGAGTATCATTCGATTTTTGCTCATTCTGAACATGATTTCAAATGAAGAATGGCATCACGGTGTCATGGGGACCTGGTCCTAGATTGGAAATTCTAGACGTCTGCATGTGACGTCATCGAGGTAATCAAAACGAGAACAACTAGAAAAGACAGAGAAGAATTGTCATCGAATTATATGTTCAAATAATCAGGGCTAAGATATTTTAATCGTTTTTTTAAATAAGTTCTTCGTTTCAGCCACTTCCAAAAGTATACATTTTAATGCGACTTAAATCGAATGGTTTATCATAGAAAATTATATAATCATAACGGTTACATTCCTTTCATTACATAAGGCTTGACACGAAAAAATATTACATTCAGATATCTTTATTCTGCAAATGTAATGTGTAATGTTCCCGAATTACCATGGTTACAAAAGCTTCAAAAAACTAAGCATTTTTCCTTACCCTATAACTATATCATTACAAGATGAGGTGAATACTGAGAGGAAAAACGTCAACAAGAACGGCGCAACCCGTTAAAAACATCCCGAGAAGTTTACGACAGGATGCAAAAAAATGATTAATCTTCTGCGCAGAGAAATTGGGTTTGTCATGTAACCACACATTGTTTTACAAATACGTTTCCCAGTCACTTCATATTTTGCTCTTTGAGGTCTGATATATCTCGCTTTTTGAGTTTATCTCTATGTAAAAGACGACTGATCAACACTAGTAATAATAGATTAATTTAATGTAACAAGTTATGGTTACAGTCACCTCTCACTGAGTTAAGAGTACAAGTAATCAGGCGCGTAACCAGGATTTTGAAAGGGGGTCATATTTATATCGATAATAGAGTTACAAATAGTGATACATAAGAGCATTTTGGACTAAAATGGGGGGGGGGCGGCCCAGTCCTACATACCCCCTGGCTACGTACCTACAAGTACTATTAATGTATGACATACTTTTAATACAGTGACGTCAACATAGAAATGATTCTACTAGCCACAGGAGAAACGATTATATTAATAGGGGACACAATTTGAGCAGCCAACGATTATTAAATCTCGTCATTTTAACAACAACACACATATATAAATTGCCTACCTAGCAGTTTAAGAGAGTCACTAGTGAAACAATTTGCCTGTAGAGCATGTGTATAGTAACGATTCTGTTATGTTTGTTTTATTTGTGATACGAAATCAATAATGTCTAAAATTATCCATGAACCATTCAACAATTGTTTGATTGCACACTTTAATGCGACCAGGGAATGGATCGATTTGAACGCGTGATACAGTTATTTAAACATTTGAAATAAAACTTAAGGTTCATACTTCAATCAAAGGTGTGTCTCTCAAATATAAGAACATGCTCGATTGATTACTTCCGGTAAAAAGGAACGAAAGAGATTGATGAAGAAAATATAATTATACGGTATATGTTGTGCTTATCGGTGAAATGCACACATGTCTCTGTAATAAAAAAGAATGAGCATTGTTTCCACCAGATCTAATTTAAAAAAATAACTTTCCTCCAATAAATTATAATATCTACAAGAGATTCTCATATTTGTATATCTGAAATATTGTAGCTTCTTAACCAAAATTGAATCATCAATTGGCTGTCAGTTTTAATTTCAATTTTAATTTTTGAAAATTTTATAACACGATTTGACACTTACAAATACAAACGATTACTGCAGCTTACGCAAAAAACACAGCAAACAAGATACATATATTTTGTGCAAAACTGAGTCAGTGCTATCTAAAAATAAAGTTTTCAAAAATATAGGTTACCAACTTATATAGTTGAGCAATGAGGGCAAGCTTTAAAAAATGAACTTCATAAGGATTGCAGTATAAATTGTTCGTCCACCCATTAAAAGTCAGACGAAGCATATATGAACATGTTACACAGGAGCCACCCATGGTTGATTTCAAATTATCTTGTCTGACAAGGTCCCAAGAGGGCCAGACCAGACGCCGGGGATCCGATTAGAAAAAGTAAGAATTTAAAATTTATACTCAGACAGTTCAGCATGTGCATATAAAGCCTATCTTTAAGATAATTAGAAATCAACCATGTGTTATATAAGCATGGTTGTATTTTAAAGATATACATTGTATGTAAAAGAACACAAGAGCCGGTTATGCAAAAAATAAAAACGCATTAGAAATTGCAATACAGGAATGTGAAGAAGACAACTGAGTTAAGCAATATCCAAGAAAAACAATTTATGCCCCTGTTATGTTAGTATCACATGTTAATGAGCCGTTAATGAAAAAAAACGTATGAGAAATTGCAGTATACGAGTGTGAAGAAAACATGAGAGTTAAGCAATATCTGGCAATTTTTGATGATTTTGCTAAGTATGACATGCTTGACATGATGTCTTCTTGATTTCTTTTCCTATCCGTTTAATAGCTGGGTAGACCCGGTCTGGGTTTCTCATGATAAGCAATATCTAAAACAGGTTTATTCTCCTGTTATGTTAGTATCACATGATAATGAGCCGTTAATGAAAAAAACGCATGAGAAATTGCAAAACATGGAAGTAAAGAAGACAACAGTTAAGCTATAAAAAAAAACATCAGCTATATGCCCCTGTAATGTTATTATCACATGTCAAATTAATCCTGAGCCTGTCGTTAACTGTTAACATCGTTGATGATATTTTTGGATCTTTCGATATCAATGTTTCCTATTAAGGGAACTTCATTGTTTCTTTCCCCGTGGCTGAAGATTGAAATTTGAGCAGTACTCACGTAGGGGATTATTGTAATATCTTAGGTCTTTCTTCTGACAACATTTCGTGTCTTTTTGGTGGTTGTATGGATTATCTTATTATCTGATCTCGGTGTATTTTTCTCTTTCCTAAACATTATCAGTTTTTAAAAATCAGAATGTATTTTCCAACCATCTATTTGTAGCTAGTATACATACCATCCATTAACCAATCAACGCACCTAACTGTAAATTCATCAATCTATCTCTATTTCTGCCTGTCTGCCCGTCTGTCTGTCTGTCTGTCTGTCTGTCTGTCTGTCTGTCTGTCTGTCTGTCTGTCAATCTGTCTGTCTGTCCGTCTGTCTGTCTGTCTGTCTGTCTGCCTGTCTGTATGTCTTTCTTGTCTGTCTGTCTGTCTGTCCGTGCGTCTGTCCGTTCGTCTGTCCATTCGTCTATCAGTTTGTCTGTCTGTCTGTCTGTCTGTCTACAAAATCCATTTCCTTTTTGTTTCTCGCCCCCCTAGCACTTATCGTACCCAATATGTTATTAACGCTTGACTGTTACCCTTTTTATATTTGAGAGTCGCCTAAAAAAACCAAGTGATGACTGTTTTATCGAGTTTCAAAATCTCTTGTGACCTCCTATTTGGTTTGAAACTCGTCGTAACCTCTTGAGACTGTCTCTCTGTTGCTGTTGTCTCAAGAGGATAAGATGGGTGTTGAGAGTTTTAACCAAAATAGTCAGTGACATTGATTTTGAAATTGCGTAAACAGGCTCATTTTTATTTTTGTTTTATTTTCATTGTCACTATGAGTAATTGGAATTTCAGAATGCGTATGTTCTTTAAGCACCATATTTCCATGCTACCAACACCTGCATTTCTTTCTAAATTGCAATAGATGGACGTTCAAGACCTTCCTATCTCAGAAGACAAGATAACTTTAAACGTTAACTGCCTTTTGCGTAAACGTAACATCAGGCGTCACACAATAAATAAAAACTAGTAGTTAAATGCCTACTGATGTTAGTGTTTATTTAGAACCATAGTAAAATATCGTATAATACTAGTACATCAAAAAATGTATCTTTGTGTGAACCATACCAAAGCAAATAATCTTTCCCTAACAACCAAAAGTTCAACACTCTACAGGAGAATGCAGTTAAAAGAATATATCCCACCCTGCACGTTGGCACAAGATAGTTTTTTCCCTTTACACACATCTACTTTTCTCATAACGATGATGTCTCATCGTGTCAAGGTATTACTCACATTCCTTGCCCCCCTATCCCCTCTACATCTGTCAGAACTCAGGACATAACAGCAAGTAAAACAAATAATATGTTGTCATCAGAAGAGAATACTTCTTTGTCAGGTGAGGTAATAGATATTTATTTCACTGCGAGATAGAGAGCTACTCTAGAGGAGGTATTCCATGAGGGAGGGTGCCGGAATTCCTCAGAAGAACGCGTTTTTGGTTTTTGGCAAACATCAGCATCATTTGATCTGCAGATCTGAAGAGACAGTGTGCAGCGTGTACACGTACGCCTAAATGTCGATGCCACAAACTATTTCAGTACAATGCTATTTGTTGAAGAGGTAAAGAAAAACAAGCCTGAAAGGTTAATGAAGACAAGATGTACGAGTGTTTATTTTAATAATTTATTTTTTTTGCAACGTATTCCCTCAAACTATACGCCAGTGTAACTGGAGCAAAAAGAACGAGGATAATTAGGCGCAAGACTATTGATACACTTTCTGTATGCATCTCCTGTCGTATTGATGGATGGCAGGAGTACTAGAGAAGGTCGAGTAGTGAAAGATAAATGCTTTTTCTATATCTACCTTTGTCAGACTGATAAATCATGGGATAATGTCTATATATTTAGAGTACACATAATTAGCCCGTGTGATTTATCAAACCTCGTGATACTAGCTCTTATAGTAGACAGACGTCGATTTGAGGCTGACAGTATTTGACAATGTACCAGAGTTTGTTTTGGCAATGAAACTAGACATGGATATATTTACCTTTCAGTTAAGCTTACATTACAAGCTCTAAGATTGGAGCATGACATTTGAAATTTATCAATACGTCATGTTTTATAGTATACCCCGGAAACGAAATATCTCTAAAACTAAATACAGCGAAGAAAGATTTATGGACAGATGGACAGACATACAGACAGAGGGATATAGAGACCGACAAAATGACTGGCTAGTTCGCTGATTGACTTTCTGACTGACTGACGGACCAACTGACCGACTGGCAGAGAGAACGCAGGATGAGGAAGACGAAACAAAATAAATTGAGAGTAAAATAACAAAGAGAGTAAAGAAATGAATGTGAACGAACCCTAACAAATCGATGAAGGAAAATCGATGATTGAAAGACACGAAGAAAGACACATAGGAAGATAGAAAAACACGAGGCTCATCGTCATAGGACCAAGATAACCACTTCTGAATGGGATAAAGCTAGGGGCTAATGAGATTGATATAATCATAGACAAATGTCATTTCAGAAACTTGCTCCCATAGAATACGAAATGTGAGGGAAACAGGGTACAGAGATCAAATACCAGTCCATCTTGATTCTGTGCCAAGCTCTAAGTCATCCATTTCTTTAGTGCCATGAGTTATGCCCCCTTTACCGTCAGGAAGAATTGTTAAATCGAGCAAATATTGAGTTATGTGTCTTATGACGGGATTGGAGTGCGAAAATAATTCCCTGTTGGCCTCTATATGCTCAGAATTAACGCAACAGAAGCGGTTTTAAATTGTCGTAAGTCATAATGAAAGTATTATTTGGACTTATGTAAAAGATGGCTTTCTCTCGTGGCTCACCCGTTATGAAATCCATGTATAAAACATGCGTGTGGTACTTGTGACCACCTATAATGCTAATGACATTCATGATCGAGGTCTTATAAAACATAACTTCATGGAAACGATAACTTTGCATGTCAATACAGTTTTCTTTTTTCTTTTTCACTCGCTGTTTTTCGTCCCCAAAAACTTTTACGTCTGCTATCTTGGTAATCAAATGTTCTTCAATCCTTGTCAGTAACATATTAGACAATATTATAGTTTCTAAATGCCCTAGAGATGACCATGACTGACCACAAGACTGATTAAATGGAGACCAGTCAATAAAAAGGATGAAAAACATCTTGACTCACTAAGGGACGTCATTAACGCGGGCTCTTATCAAGGACACACAACACAATTGAATACAAATTAATTACATTTACTTGCACTTCCTACATTCAATAAGTTTGAGATACAATCTGTAATTTTAATTTTAGTTGATTTCAGGAAAAGACTATTTGTCAAGCTGAGGAGACTGTTTTCAAACAAACAAATTTCTCAAAAAATGTTCACACCCCTTGGAGTTTTTCAAAAATAAGTCTCACGGTTTGACTTGGTAGCAATACTAATCTGGGAATGCCCCCTATGACAAGAACAAATTATAGGTCATGTAACTCACAACTGAACTTTGAACTCTTGATGAGACACGCCCTTAAAACGAATAAGTCAAGTTACGTAATTGTATGAATTCTTTCTTGCTGCATCGAGTGATAATGTAAAATATCACGATTGATCGATATCGAGAGAAGGACATATATACGGAAAGACCTCAACGAAAAAGGGTAAAAGTTAAGATACCATATAAAGTTGAAGAATTGAAATGTCGAGCCGTTTTTCCATAAAATGAAATAACCCTCAAGGGCCGTACTCAACAACCCTACTCAACCATAAACAAATAAGTAGATCCACAACATTCATCTCCTTGTTTATTCATCGGAGTTATTTCCAAATTCACACCGGTCTCATCAATATCATACTCTCTACTCGACATCATTTGCGTGCCTGAGGCAGTAACGGGTCTTAAAGATCTCTATCACCAAGGGAACTTATTACCTCAGCATCTCGTGGTATTCATTGGTTTACGAGCCCTGGCATTTTGTGTCGCCTGAAGCCACGTGGATGACAAGGTGTTAATCAGGACAAAGTCTTGTCGTCTGGAATGGCTGACAGTGGAGCAGAAGTCTTTGCTTGACCCCATGTTGGCGGAGTGCGGTCCATTATGCGTAGATCTAACCGTCTCAAGAGGAATTAATAGTATCCTGTTAAGCCGGGATCTATTTTAGCTTAGAATGTCAGCTAGTGCAATGTTAATTTCTAATTACAATTTTTACGGAATAGTTCGTCTGATGTGATGTTCCACCCATTATTTAGCTTTCGTACCGGAATGTAGTTTCACTTGAAAGTTATTTATATCTATAAGCTATAAACATAAGGAAAAATACAGAGACAACTCTTGGCCGAAAATCAAAGGGAAATATAAGCAACAAAGACACAATTATAAAACTAGAATAAACATTGACTTCATACTTCAATCTTTGCATCTCTGAATATCTAGAATGTTTATATTTACAGGGAGATACCAGGCGCGTATCTTTGAGGGAAAACGGGACGATTTCACCCCACCTAAGACAAAAAAATACCATAGATTTGTACAATTTACCCCTAGTTTTCACAAATATCCAACCTTAAAAAATGTCGGCGCTTTGCACCGATTGTTCTCGAAAGTTCTAACTACGCGCCTATGTGATATAAATCTATTGTGTAGTTGTAAAGCACAAATATTTGTTTCACACTGGGGCCTTCATAGGGACAAAGTTATCTGAAATAGTTGCCATCACATTATTGATTCCCTCTCTAACATGAATGTGAAATCCGTCGCTAAGATCAAAGCATGGAGTTTAAGTTCAAATTACTTCATATTTGTTGACAATTGCCGGAAGCAAAGTGTAATCCTAAACATCCGTTTATGAAGACCTGGGTAAATTTATTTATTCCAATGTTATCATAGGTTTATCATTTATTTAACATTATACTTCATTGCAGGTCGTAGCATGTAGTCTACGTAGCCCTCATCTGGACGGTATTTTATGTGTTAGAATTTACATATGTATACATATGAGACCATGGTTCCGAACATACTTCGAAATAAAACTCTGACCATTATTAAAAAAAGCCCACGATTAACATCACCAATGAGATTGCTTATTTATAAATCATTCCAGGTTTGGTGCTAACACAATGAAGAAACAAATTGGCTGAAAGGATATCATCATTGGCACAAATAAATCACACTCTAAACCAGCTGATAATAATGATAAAAAAAATTGATGACAAGTATAGCAATGCTAATAATGAACAAAATATGCCGAGCTTAATACTAGCGTAATTCCTCATTACTAAAGAGACAAATTATACCTTTTAATTACACCATACAATTTCTATTTGTAAAAACTGACAATTCTTTCTAGCATTCTTTTTACAATAACTCTTACAGCTGTAACAAGATCCACAACACCCCGTATTCATTTCCATTAGCAGTTGACAAGATCATTCATCAACCTGCTATTAATTCAGCACCCACGCATATCTGGCAACCTTTTTATCAAGTCAATATAGACAACAGGGAAAAGACGTTATAGGCAAAGCGATCTTTGACATCACATGAACATATCAAAACCACGAATGTCATAACAGTTGTATCACTTATTTAGCATATGGACGTGATCTCCATATAATCAAATCTGACAACAGTCTTGCATCATAACACATGTCATCGGCATACCTATCACCATCAATAAATAACCCACACCAATAATATGTGATACCCCTCTTCATTTTTTGCCTCTCAAGAGCACATTGTGATATTCTTACATCAAGAGCATATCTCCTTATTTCGGCATTGACAAGGTTTGTATAATGAGATCGTCACATCTTTTTTTCTCATCAATCTGATACATATATATCATCTGACCTAGTTTTTGCTCAAATGTGTCCACATTGCCGCCTTTTAAAAAAAGAAAGCATCTGCCTTGCCGAACTAAAGGACTCTATGAACCATCAATCATGGCAAAAGTTGGGTAAAAATGATCTGTGCCACGATGTGCCTAGAAATATGCAACTATTGCCAAAAACACACAAACCACGTGGGGTGTCCTTATCTCAACACCAATGGGTGATTAGGAAAATAAACGAGGGTAAGCTGAACTCACTTAACACTCACCTCTCATCAATATAATTCTTTAGGGCATTGCATTCAGTTCAATTGCACCCAATTCCCAGTTTCTCTCTACTGAACAAAAGTGCGTCTAGTAATAATTATCCCTCATTCTTTATCGTTCATGTCCTTGGCCTAATAGATATATTTATGTATTTGCTCTGTATATAAGCTGAGGTCAAAAAAAGTTCCGACCGCGCTTTATCTTGTCAGCCCTATCATTAATTTGCAAAATTAGGAACGCGAGGACTTCAATATAATACTGCATGTTGGCCCTGAACTGAACAGATCAATATAATATCTGCCTAACTATGATTCTCATGGCCAAAATCTACACATCGAAAAAAAATCAAATATTTTCGTATCAATTTCTTGTTGGATTATTATTAAGTTAGAATTCTTTTACCATTGATTGCTTAACTTTCTGACAGAACGGACATTCTGAATATTCTCGCGTTAAAAGAGTGACAAAACTAGATAAGCAGCAAAGCTTTTGTAGTTTGAAGAAAATCCTTGAATACCATTGGCTTAAAACTCGTGATAATGACTCGGTACAAGAATCATATGAGCAATTAACAATGAGTAACAACAATCTTTTCTCATAACCAACAAATGTGCTCCTTTTAAGAAGCATGCATTATTTCAGATAGGTAGGCAACACAGAGTCAAAAGAAAGTCAGTTATTCAACGTTATCATTTTATTATTTATACATTTATTTTCCTTTAAAAAACAACAAAACGAAACCAAATAAAGACACATCGTAAACTTATCACACATATATCCACCTTCATGCCGAGATTTGCCAACTTTGAAGGGAAAAGAATGAAAAAATAAAATTTGATAAAACATTTGCTAGAATGGGAAAATGAATGAAAATTAAAACGACAATGGGTTTAGTCTGCAAAATCACTAAAACATGGAAGTAAGCGAGATAAAAGCAACTGGATTATGATATTTTCGAGAATAACTCGAACAGCCACTCACACCCACACGCAAACTTAGACCTTAAATTGGCTGATGGTACCCTAATCGGTCAACAAAGTCTGCACTAATGGACACTCACGCAAATTGAATTATTCTGGCTTACGGCTTATTCTGTATAGAATCAAGGGCAGACGTGATTCTCTTATACAACGAGTAATCTAGAGTCATTAATACGTCTGCTGGTTTTACCATTTAGCCCGGTCCTGATCCTCACGATATTGAGTGCGTTCAATAAGTAGCTATACTTAGTCTGCTGATATTGAGTGCGCTCAATAAGTAACTATACTAAGTCTGCTGCTGATGTTCTCGCTTCGATTTATCTTACAAAGAGACCTATCTTATCCCTGTAAGATTCATCCATTTCATCCGTCTCTAGTTGTCGCATCACCGATCAAGAACGCATTTACGGGTGAACACTTTCCCTGTAATGTAGATTAAGAGTTATTGGAAATAAGATGGAATGGGATCCAGTTTTTATAGTTCCTGGCCTAGACACTGTGAGTAGAATCATTGCCTCTACGACTCGATATTCTGGATGATTGGACCTTTAACATCTAACCCTTGAACTAGAATGTTCTGAAAAGTAATATTGACTTGTCAAACGACACGCTTGTCTTGCCTTTTTTTACAGACGATAACACTCATCAGGCGAGACGAAAGATGTCTAAAACGCATAAATCACAAAGATAAGACGAAACATAATCTCAAGCTTCGTTATTTAAAACGACCGATTTATAAATCAAAAGCTATTGGTCTACAGAAGGTATAAAATATATATATATATATAGACATACATATTAAAAAAGAACCAAACTACACTATATATATATAACAACACTGAGTAGATAACTTGGTAGCGACTATTTCGTCAAAGACATATACCTTGATAACACTCCGTACATTCATAAATGCCTTTACTTGTACCACAATCCATAGATTTGAAGTT
>JAUUEB010246044.1:0-13369 GCA_032362205.1 Clione limacina | reverse complement strand
CTATTGACAGGAGTGATATGCCTCTGTAGTTGTCGCAACTGTTGCGATTTCCTTTCCTCTTGTAAACATAGACAATATAGGCATCTTTGAAGTCCTGAGGGACAGAGCCAGCAGACCAGACCGATGAAAATAACTCTGTCAGTTTGACTACTAGGACCATTCCTCCAGCCTTAAAAATGTCACTGGGATGGCGTCAGCGCCTGGTGCCTTGTCACTTGACAGTGCATTGATTGCTTTCTTAACTTCCTGTGTTGTGAGGGGCTGGTTAAGTGCTTGGTTCAGGACGACCTGTGGTAGGCTGTCGATAGCTGCATAGCTGATTGTGAATGCTCTGTTCAGGATGGGGTTAGAATGATCGGCCCATCTGTTTAGGATTTCTTTTTTGTCCGTGAGGAGGGTAGTTCCGTTCTGGTCATAGACTGGGGAGGATCCAGTGCTTTGGGGGCTGTAAATGGCTTTGATCCCGTCGTAAAACTGTTGGAGTTGTTACAGTCCGCTGCAAGCTGTATATCTTCAACCTTTTTGTTAAGCCATCTGTTCTGCATTTCCTCCACTTTTGGTTTGAGTGCTTAACGTGCCTCTTTGAAGCGGTCTTCCTTGCTCTTTGACTTCATGCCATTCGTGTGATCCTTTAATTGGGTGTTTTCCACGGTAAGGAGTGCTTCAATCTCTTTGTCATTTGCATCGAAACAGTCCTGTGGTTTTTGGTTGCTTTGTCAAGATGACAATTGGAGGCTGAATGAATAACCTTTTTATAGATACCCAGTTGGCTTCTGGATCAAAGTTGGTGGAGTTGAGGTTATCACTGAGGTCTTTGACAAATGCTGATCTGGTTGATGTGTCTTTTAGGGAATTAGCATTTATCTTCTTAATGATCTTATTTCCCTGGGGTCTCCATTTTTGCTGGATTTGGAGTGCGAGTTTGGTGACAATCAGCGTGTGGTCTGTCCAGCAATCTGCTCAACACATAGACTTGGTCACCAGGATGTTATGCCTGTCCTTTCTTCTCGTCAGAGAATAATCGATGAGATGCCATAGGCAACTATGAAGGTGCATCTAGGAGGTTCGGTTTCTGTGTGGAAGTATGAAGAAAGTGTTGGAGATATGGAGGGAATATTCTGCACAGGTCAGGTCAGCTCTTGCTGCTACTGCTAAGAGACCGTAATCAAGTTAATAAACGCATTGTAGAGCACACTATTTATGTGTACATGCGTATAGATCTGGCATTTTTTTTTGTCTTTCTGAATGCATTGCTGAAGGGTTTTCCATTTTTATCAACTTTACTTGTGCATAACCTTGCATAAACCAGAGAGTATGTCTTTGTTGTCAATAGTTTACGTATCATATAAAAAAGCTCGAAGCATCAGAATTTTCAAATTTGAAACACTATTTATGTGTCTTGCTTATAGATCTGGCAGTTTCTGACTTTCTAAATGCATTGCATAAAACTGTAATATTTATGGTTTTGGATTTACTTAACTAGTGTATAATCTTGCATGAACAAGAGAGTATGTCTTTGTTTTCGGTATTTTCTTTTATGTATGCATATTTGTATCTTTGTAATGCGCATTGAAAACGTTTTAAGAAATGGAAACACACAATATAAATTCCCCCCATAGGTCCCTAGCACTACTGGTATCTTACATATATTAGTCGATAGCAGTCCACCATTCTTACGAGTTTGAGAGTGAAGAGCCATACCTACATAGGGAATAACAATGGTCTTTTCATAAGATTTTGTACCCAGTCAAGAAGAGGCAGAACTAGGACTAAACTTTCTAAAATGTTTAAGACCATTTTTAAGGTGTTAGCATATAATGTAGAATTTACTGAACTAAACACACGACACATATTGTACACTGACGTACGCTGCACTAAGGTTGTTTTAATGTTCTTCAACATTTACGAATAAATTAACTGTTAAAAAAATAGCGATTATTTTTTACTCAAACAAATTTACTAAAAACAATACGAGACAATTTGATAACTTTGGAATTATTCCTCAACAGCTAAGCCAAAGGACAATATGAAACCAGAGGTTTGTGTTCATCTTTTAGACTCAGACAAGTGGCAGTTTACAAGATGTACTGAACAGATGTCCTTTGTATGCCAAGTTGTCACTCAAGGTGAGATTTCTATAATATTTAAGTGTGTATTTTTTACATAATGGAGAATGGGTAACGTTACTCGGTTAGGAATTCCCGAAACCTTAAGGATTATATAGTAAATACTAATAACATAATGGAAGGCCAATAAATAGGGTTTGCCTACTCCTGTTTTATGACTAACATAATAAAAAGTGAAACGAAAGAGCTATGTCCTTTACACTTCACGACGTCATGTTTTGTTATTGTTTTGCTTTTCATGTTAAATGCTTATATTTTATTATATTGGGTTCAAACACGATTACCCCCTCTCCGTCCCAACAACAAAATTATGTCATTTAGTCACACATATTGTTTATTTGATCCTTTCTGTATAATTACATGAATGATAAAATGTATTTTTTTTCTCCTATATATGCACTTCATTCAAACCAGTTTACAGAACTTTGACACTCATGTTTATTTTATTTCAGGAATGAGATGCTCTGATGACTGGCTGTTGTCACCAAGTTCCGGTTCATGTTATCTTTACTTTGACCAATCAACAGACTACTTTAATGCTACGTCAGTTTGTGAGTCTTTTAATGGGACTCTTGTCATGCCTAAAAATAGAAACGAGACTGATTACATTCAGCTTGCAAGGAGTTTAAACAGGTAAACATTTTATCACACGAATATTCAGGGCATCTACTGTTACAATAGCATTAAAATATAGACTCTCACCAATTGTCATGAATATTTGCTTATAAACCGATATAAGATCGTCATATAACTGAAATGTTTTTGAGGGGTGAAGAGCGTACTCTGTCACGTTGTACGGCCCAATGTCTTTGATTGGCGCAGGTTTGAATCTACCTTTGCGTAAATTCCTCAACCGTTTATCTATTCATTCATATCATTAGAACTATGTTTTATCCTCAGATTCCGTTACTATTACGACTTATTCACAAATTTAATGATAATAATACATTTGTTTTAATGGCAGACTAAGATGCTATATTGTGCCATCTTCTATAACATTTGTTCGTATTTGGGTATCACATATTATGCTCATAGTTGATTTCATCTAACTATATTAAACGATATCTAAATATGTACGTTTTCCGTTAACTTTTGAAATTAGGATAAGGCTTACTTTTTCACAAACAACGGCAACTAAAAAGTAGTATCATAATAGGCTGACAAGGTGTGATTGGGCCTCATATATATACAATACAATTTTCGTCCTAATTAAACTTCTAAATATCGAATTTGAATGTCAGTTGAAATTGATAAATTCAGTTTAAATTATAGCTCAAATTGTTCTTTTTATGTGTTTAATTTTCAAGTATTTGCACGTTTATCACAAAAAGAACAGCTAGCACAGACAGCACGGACATCACAAATAGCACGGACAGCACAAACAGCACCAATTGGGTTTGGATCGGTTTAGACAACAATTACGAAGATGGAATCTTCAGATGGGCAGCTGGGAACAAACTGAGAAGCTGGGAAAACTGGAATTATTGTAAGATTTTTTTCTTTTCTACCTTATATCAAGATTGCGTTAATTTAAACGGCATTGCAAGCTTAACTTTGCATGAGCAGTTTTAGTAAAGTTCTTTTAAAATTTGATTTCATGTTAGCACCAGGAACATCAGATACAATATTTCTGATTAGTGAAATGAGACTATTCAACATCAGTCGTTCCCGTTTGACAACAAAAAGAATGATTTAAAGGATGACGTCAGCTGTACATTATGATCTGTAGTTCAACAACAACAAATATATAAACCAAAAGCTATAGTGACAGAGATATATATATTACTTATGTTTTAAGGCACCTAGCATTTCAAGTAACAATTAACTAAGGGAATCAAACCAAAGAAAGACGAATTTCAGACTATGTGTGTTTTACTGTTGGTAAATTAAATGTACATCTTCTTGTGATTGATCACAGTGACACGAATAATCATTAAGATTAAACTTCAAATATAAACATCATAAAAAAGTCTCCTGAGTGATGTTTGAGGACCACCATGCAGAAAACGTTGAACTGAGCGATTATTGTGGGCGTACTTTGGCAAAGCTCTACGCCCTTTCTTTTGGTGGTTTTCAAAGAGCAAATTTTGTGTTATGAATGTCAATAAAAACCGAGGTAAGATAATTTGTACGACTTGCCTAAATTTACTTTACGAGATTTGAAAAGATTATAGCACAACATCATATATCATGTTTTAAGGCACGCGAATGGAACATAATCAAAAAGAGTAACATGTAATCATAATATACTGTTTGATTTCCAATGTCAGCTCAACCAGGATCTTTACACGACACGGAAGACTGTGTTCATTTCTTGGATACAGATACGTGGAATGATGCCCCCTGTTCTATGAAGATTGGCTATATATGTCAGGTGCCTCATTATGGTAGGTTGTTGTTGTGCTTGATGTTGTTGTTGGTGCTGATTAGATGTTTTTTTGTATAACAAATTGCAGTGAACTTTTTGTTCTGTGGTTCAATTTTTTTTCTAACATTTGAATACCTACCTACCTACCTACCTACCTACCTAACTAAATACCTACTTACCTACCTACCTACCTACCTAAATACCTACTTACCTACCTAAATACACACCTACCTAAATACTTAAATACACAAGTACGTAACTATAGAACTATGTAACTACCTAATAACCTACCTATATATCGGGTGATAAAAAAGTAATCGTAATCAGTGGTATATTAAATATTAACTTAAACAATATTACAGCTATCAAAATATATATTAAAGTATGATCACAGCAACGATACAAAATATGTAATCCAAATAATGCAATATTGTTAGATTTCAAGGGGAATGCAAGGTCTTTCGATAATTTAGACCCCTCTGTCTAAGCAAACGCACAACATTTAAGTCAAATGTGATTAGTAGAAAACAAATAAGTACATTTTTTTACTCTAAATCCGAAATTGTAGGTGATTTTTTTAGTATTTACTATGTCTACCTCCTAGTTTGCCAAAAGCATCCAAAACTAGCAGGATACAAAAACAATAGAGAAATGAACAAATCAGTGTTGCATTTTATATCACGATTGACACTTTTGATGGCTGGTTTGGAACTATATCATCTCATATTTGAATCATTTTTGGTAAACAGGTATTATTTGTAACGTCAGAGGTATGGTTTGGACATTACGGGGCCAAAGTTAATAACAAAAAGTTAAAAAAATAACAATTTGGATAGTAGATATTTGGGGTAAAAGATGTGTCATATCAGTCACTGTCTCAGTTTTGGGTCTAAGTACCCTTGAAACTTATGATATTGCATTGCGTTTTTTGGTTAACATATTTTGTTTCGTTGCTGTGATCATACTTTGAGAGATATCTTATTAGAATTTCATTTGACTGAAAAAGACAGACAAAGCACCCGTGTACGGAATATTATGTGTCTAGTTGTAATATTTCTCAAGTAACATGCCACTGATTACGGTTACTTTTTTGACTACTCGATATACAACAGTTTATTGATTGTTTATTTCATTTATATGTTGACAAGATCAACGTTTTGCGTTCTTTTTATTTCAAATGTTGAATTTACTGATATATCTTACAATTAAGTGTTACCTTTTGTCGCCTATGTTCTTATAAAGCAACTTTAATTTCCTCTCATTTAATATTTTCAGCTGTCAATTCACAATACTCAAGTTGTACATCTTTCCATGTCTAAAAATGTATAGTTCATCTAATCTCGCTTTTTGTTCAACGTTAGTGATCTCTTTCAAACAAAGTTCTAAATTGTTCAGTCCACAGTATGTTTTAACAGCTCACTCTTACTTCTTTCTCAAGTGTTTCTTATGACGACAGCAAACATATCAACAACTGCTTTGACGTCAACAACTACAGCTGTGACTTCAACATCCGGTTCAGCGACAACAAGTACTGAGCAAGTAACATACCCTGGAGGAGTACCAAAACCCTATTACTCTGCGGGTAAGATGTGGTTTTTTCTCACTAAACTGGATGATGTTGTGTGATTTGTGCACCCTTAGATGGATATATCTGGTTATCTGAATGATCAAGGGTGGATAAAGGGTTGGTGGGGATCCGGTATATATCCAATATTATTATAATTATTTGCGTTAAAGTAATGCAGGGTATTCAAAGGCTTTTTATTTATGAAGGAAAGAGCTCCTCAAAAGTAGTTGTTAGCCGAGACTCTGCAAAACATATATTGGTGTTGGTTATCAAAATACATGTGCAGCTGTGGGTATCATCCGCCACTTCCTAGCTCTGACACTAATCTACCCTTATCTGGTATGGCCCAGCATTTGAAGGAACCTAACCAGTTTTTATTATCTACCCTCGGCAGTCAACCTCAAAAGAAAATGTACCATTGCCTACCACTATCTTCACACTTCCTGAACAAGTCCCCGTGGTCTTGTTTGTGACCTGGATTGTCCTAATGGGATACTGTTAAGTCAACAATGCCCTACCCTGCTCACACCAAACCACCATATTTCTTTTTATCTGATGCTACTTCCAACAAGTCATCAAGTGCCAGCTTATCCTCATCTTGGTTGCTTATCTAGCCATTTGTTGGAACACACTACTCTTCCTCGTTGTTAGCTCTTGTGTTGTACACAATAAGTGTTATCACTCGCTTGCTTCTGCGCTCGTTCATCGGAGTTGGTAGCACATTATAGGTTGCACCGAGCAGGAAATCTAGGAATTAATAACTCCTCTCCTCTTCTCTTAACCTCGTTAACAACAGTCGTTCTAACTCGCTGGGTCATCAATAAAACTGTATCAAATAGATTGCCACTAACTCCTGACTTTATTTTTGACCACACCCACAATGCTTTCATGCTTCAAGGATGCGACGTTTTCATTGGTAGCTTCCTTTCAACTCGTTTTGCTGTACTCACATCTGGTGGGTTGTCATTGCTTTCAAGATCTCGAAACTCTTTCAGCATCATTATCACCCTCCATTTTCTGCCCTGAATATCTCTACAAGCGATGGAAGAAGAATCTTTATCAGACATTGCTGTGATACAGAGCAGTGGTATCAATAGTACAGGGTGGGTCAAGCTTATTTATATGACAGATATTGCCCTTAAGCTCAATTATCTCTAGTTTGGATAGGGCAATTCTGTCGATCATCAATGACCTTGCTAGGTGTGGTCAGAGGTTAAACTGCAAGCACAAGACTTTGTATTTCCACGGCTGATTCTAGCCTTCGATTGCATTTGGTCCGTGTTCCGGCTGTATCATCACCTCTATTCATTGGCTTCCATCTGATAGTGTTCCAGAATATCATTTACCTAGAATCTGACCGGTTCTCATTGACTGTGTGGTATCACCTGTAATTGTGAACAAGACCAGTCATTGCTTCCCTTTCCTGAATGAAGCGCACATGGGACCATGTTACCAACTCGTCTAGTCGGACTAATACTTTTTCTAGTGTTGCAACATCTCCTGCCAGCAGTGTCACACCGTTCTTCTCTAGACGTTCATTTTTGCATTCTCATTCATTCTTGTCCAATCAGGTTATATAAGAAGCACTTCCATTACTAGAATAAACCAGATGGCAGAGATAGTGCAGTCAGCCGCTATGCATATCTCCAAACTGTGCCATTCGACACTGAAACTTTCTGTTTTTCCTTGCATTTTGAAGTCTTTATTTTATCTCTTCATAAGCATCTTTTTCTGGTATGTAGAAGTAGTCCATGGCTTTCTGTAGAAGTTCATGTTTGACTGATCTATTGTGTATATGCCAACTCGAGCCACAGCATGATAAAGTTTTCCTCATTTCCTGGATTACCTCAAATACTAATAAAGCATGTTTTATGCATCAGCGTATATCTGGCACGCCTATTCTATGGACACTTTCGTCTTCATAGTCATTGCTTTGCAGGGAATCGGCAGGCTCTTGACCAGGATTCCAAAATATATATTTCAAGCGGCTGACCGACTTGTTCCGAATTAGCTAATGATTTAGAAGACAAATCAAATCACTTTTTTAAAATTATAGACGCTTTTATGACTAAATTTAAACTCAAAATATATAACACATACTCTCCTTGTAATTTTGAGTTTGATTGTTAACATAAGATTGTAATACATTACATAGTATATACTTGAAGCTAAAATGCATGTTATAACCAGAGTATGTTCTAGGTTCCTTTACAAATGACGAGCATCAACAGTTTTCATTTCTTTATGATGTATTTCTTCATCACTTTTAAAGAAATGATTTGTTGAATTAAAGGAGTTAGGAATAGGTGCATGAACATTAGGATTTGCAGATTGTGAAGGGTTTTTATTACCAAGTTTATTTCCTACTTCCTTTTTGGAAACCACAAGATTAATGATGAAATAATTTTTACTGTGAGAGGCAATCGTAAAAATATTTTAGTTGATATCTTCCACAAAAGATCGATGTGAAAAGTTCATTAAGGGATTTATGCTTTCTCTTTATCTGACATATATCCGTGTTTTTTAGTTACAAATACCTTAAGTTATTTTTCAAAATGTTTATTTTTGTTTCTTAGATTCTAATAACACTATATTCTGTCACAGCTTTTTTATTTGCTTTTTGTCTCATTTCTTATATGAAGATAATTTTTGTAATCATTCTATTCATGACATTATGTAAAAGATGAATATTTTGATTTTCTAGAGTGCGTATAACGCGTAACTTAAACAATTAGAAATTTAACCAACCATTAAAGGCTACCCTGGGTTGACGTGGTCTACCCACTCATCGGGCCTTGGGGTTTAATGGAGATTTTTCGTTCACATCTTAGAAAGGCGATGCCTTGCACGGTGCTTGCACTTGAGGGCAATATCCGATCATCTGTTTACGTATTTTGGATTTCCGATGTTCTTGCGAGTATACAGTTTCTCTGTTAGACAAAGATCACAGTGGCGTCTTCCTCTTGTGTAAACATGGGCGCTGGTGATGATGTCCCATTTAATAGATGGGCTTGGATTAAGTCCTTTTTCCCATATGTAGGTGGATAGGGCTGTAGAGTTTTTAGAGTTTGGGTTTCTGAAATTACCTTTGTGCGTGTCTTGAAATCTTGGGCACTCCCTATATATTTAATAGTTTGGTCATCATGAGAAACATTGGCTTGGTAAACAACAGACTTTTGCAGACAATTGTTTTTGAGGAGGCATTCTCCTTTTATTCTGCAGTTGCATGTTGTTTGCTGCTTGGATGTGCTGGTGTTTTTGGGCTTGTTTGGTAGTGTGATTGTATAATGTTTTTAATGTTTTTAGTGCAGCTGTATGAGAGCTGACAGAATTGAGATTGATAGCACTGTGGAAGGGGAAGACCACGTCAACCCAGGGTATTCTTACATGGTTGGTTAAATTTCTAATTATTTATTTATGACATTATTTTCTGAAAAGGCGTAGTGCTAAATCGATAGAACATGAACTGGATAGATCTTTGATGTTTCAGATTGCCCAATAGGCTGGTGGTATTTAGCAGAAACTACGAGTTGCTACGTCTTTAAAGATATTCCGAGACAATGGAAAGATGCAGAAGAAAACTGTGGAAAACTAAATGGAACATTAGCAATGCCCAGAGGAAGTTTGCAAAGTTCAATGTTGCGTGACATTGGGTAAGCCAATTAATTATTCATATTATCTGAACAAAACTGATTAATGTATCTAAGTCAATGCATACCATTATGTAGGGTTGAATTGCTAGTGCATAGGACGTGTATACGGTTGTTTGATACATAGGACCCCTCAAAGTCAAACAAACATACCATATATGTGACAAAACTGATTAGCGACCCCATTGGTTTGCACTGGTGCATTTTCCCTGATTTTTACTTTGAAAGTAATTGGTTCCTCAACAAGACTCTGTGTAGCGTTATCACTCTGGGTGCTGCTGTCCTCCGAGAGCCACTTATTGAGTCTAGATAGTATACTGTCCTTGTTCTCATCTCCACAACCACAAGGGTCCAGTTGTCGGACTTGTGTACTGGATACATCACCATCTACTTCTCTCGGAGGCCTCCTGCACCCAGTTTCCAGGCATGGCATACAAGGATCTTTAGAATTTCTCAAACTCACATAATTTCTTACTCCAGGTACAATACTTGAAATTATTCCATTGATGTGTATCATGTATATCCCTTGATTTACTAAGAGCACAAAAAACAAAGTGAACAAATCAGTGTTACATTTTATGCCATATACATTCTTGTTATGGCTTTTTTGAGATTACAAACATATGGGTGTTGATTGTTGGTAAACATGTAGTAGATTGCAACAATATCCATTAAAAAAGGGCAGTCGAAGTTTTGGTTTGGACATTGCGGGTTCATGGTCACGTTACAAAATGAAATACCAGATAAATAAATAAAAAATCGTCCTGAATGTAAGTAGCCTCATGGTCATACAAATATAAATATGAAATACGAAATGTTTGTCGTGTCAAATGACGTCATGCTCCGCCCTAGTCGCTGGTCATAAAAAGAGAGGGGGGGGGGTGACTAAGATATCGAAAGACACTGTAAGCATTCCAAAGTAAAACTTACTCACATGTTCTTTTTTCTCACCTACTGTGCATAAGGAGACTAAAACTCCAATACTCAGATTTGTAACATGTTTTAAGGCATCACTTTGTTTGTTTTTATTTGATTGAGATACAGGATTACACAAAACATTGTTGTTTTAATGGTCGTTTGAATGAAGGAAAATCTTCGTGATTACTCCTCACACTGTTGTATTAATGTATCGTTTAAAGTAAAGGTTCTGGGATAACTCCTAACACTGTTGTTTTAATGAAGCTCTTGAAGGAAATGCTCTGTGATCACTCCCAACACTGTTGTTTTAATGAAACGTTTGAAGGTAAAGCTCTGTGATCACTCCTAACACTGTTGTTTTAATGAAACGTTTGAAGGTAAGCTCTGTGATCACACCTAACACTGTTGTTTTAATGAAACGTTTGAAGGTAAAGCTCTGTGATCACTCCTTACACTGTTGTTTTAATGAAGCTTTTGAAGGTAGCTCTGTGATCACTCCTTATATTAAATGTCTCACATAGTTATATAAAACTTTTGTTTCTTTGACTTATGAATTAGAAACCTCAGACGACATGTCTTTTTATTTGTTCTCTTTTTTTTGCAAGAAATAACCAACATATCCATACTTACCATTTGATTAGTGTTCAATACACTATTTTGACACATATATGTATACATATATATTCCAGGGCTGTAAATGTCAAAATAGGATCCAATCCTTGCTTATGGATAGGCTTGAATGACTTGGAACAAGAAAGAGTTTATGTGTGGTCAGATGGTGAACAGCTTTGTGAAGATGACGAAGAGACTACATTTAGTGAAAGTGAGTTTTTGACTTGCTATAAAATACACAGCTTTTAGCTTTTCTCTGAATGTAAAAAGAACACAATCTTTCTGTACTTTCTTTTCTTGTCTGTAAAAAGAAAAGCCCAAAAATCTATATCACAACAACTTAATATTGTACATTAAATCCTACAATTAACTATTAAAATCCTTAATCTGGAAAATGAATTATTTGTATAAGATCTGACTCGATAAAATTTCGTTTCAGATAGCAAACTTGAATTGGGGAAATTATTTGGGAGAACCTCAAACCGTTACACTTTCAGAAAATAGAAAAAAAAATACTGTTCATGTTTGTCTTACGTTGTTTTAGTTCAAATATATGACTAACAAGAAAATGTCTTAATATTGTAATCCTTCCAAATTATAACCTTTTTCTTCTCAAATTGTCACTGAGGATCTCATTAACTGTATTTCCTATCTTTCTCCTCCTTACGATGTATTTCAGGACATGCATCTGGTAGCGGCTTTGCCCCGTTCCCGTTTCATACTATGTTGTCAAATAGCTTACATACAGTCAGTACCAATGAAAGCGCTTTGAGATTAACTTTATTAGAAGGTCACTTAAAGAGCCCTTGTGTAAGATTTCGGTTTCCTTTCCCTGCGACCCTAGCAGATTGGTCAAATCAACAAAGATCATATAGCAAAAAATCCAAAAGAGCCATATTTGCGAATTCCATTTTTGAATAGGCATTAGATCATCCTCTGTGCAATACTACATGGTCTTACTTCCAACGGTATGTGCTCAGTGTGAAGAGTCGTCTATACATATATACTCTTACACACTTTTACACCCAAAACGACTTGAAAACGGAAGAAACCTAATTTCATTTTTTTAGTTCATGCATCGTTGAATAAAAAACAACTGATTCAAACATAGATTTCTCAAGATCTGCACTTGGAACATAATAACCATTTGTCCTGATTGTGAAAAATATTGACTTGGACAATGATGGTAGGCTTAAGAAAAAAAACATAACACACATGGTTAAATTGAAAAATGTCAGGCAACTGACATGTCATTTTTTATAACCAGATCACGGGTATGTATGGCCTAGTGTGTAGGTTAATTGACATGCTGGCGAAAATTTAAAGATTTAAAAATGTCAAGAAATGTTTTAGGACTGTGTTCTTTACTTTTATCTACATGAAAATTTAAATCACCAGCAATAATTGCTTTTTTCCGGATTCAAGTGTTCGTTTGATGTCAAAATCTTGCTTATTATTTCTACAGCATACGTAAATGTTGTTAATTTGGGGAAGATCACTAAATCTTTAATGAGATATGCCGTGTGGAATAAATGAATACTTCCTGGCTGAGTTTCTCTACCCAATTTATGGTTTTGTTTCTTTCATTTTAAAGTAATGATGCCATGGTAACCGTTTCATTTTACATAGTGTTGGGTTTTTACTCTATCTGAGTACTCATGTTTTTAGTTTTGTTCATTTATCGTCATCGATCAACCACGATTACAAGGATATCAATACGGATATACACTGGGATTCTCAGTTGTGGAGGTAAACAGACAATAAACGGTGGCCATCTTGCAGTTATGCTAAAAGTAGAGTTCGCCAAGAAGTTTTTTTGTAAAAACTATATTTATTGACTCCAGATACTCTACCAAGTACGAATCAACCAAAAAATAACACATTTAATAACACCGGAATTGCAAGATTTGACGCAAGTCCGCTTGACAGCTCAATGTTTATAGCGGAATCATTTTTACATAGTGACATTCCTTACTTGATGTTTATTTCTTGTTTCAATTTTGTCGTTTTTTATTCTCCCACTTATTTCACCGGCCGTACCACTGATTTCATCAATTCAATTCAATTCAAGTTTATTTTCCCAGGTTGAAACAACATATGGGTATACAAACAATGCAGATATCAATAT
>JAUUEB010245933.1:0-13370 GCA_032362205.1 Clione limacina | reverse complement strand
GTCTTCATAGGGTTGGATTACAACACCGTACACGATTTGAAGTCAATCAGTTGTATCTTTCTTGAGTTATCGGGGCCTCAGACAGACAAACACGTATCGTCACATACCCGAGCACCAATTCTTGGTGTCGGGAATACAGTCGAAAAAACAAAATGAGGGGGCATAAGAAAATACTATTAACATAGATATAGGGATCAGACATTTATGAGGTTTGGGGATTTTTTCGTTTGTTTGCACTGTTTTTCTAGGAAAAAGTTGTATTCCCCAAATACTTGCCCTCGCCTTCGAAATTGGGGAGTTGGCTACTTGCCTAGCATCAGCTCGTTGTTACTATGTAACTAAGGAATCAATGGAGTATTCTGACTGATAACTTATCTACGTTCCCCAGGTTGTGATCCCTCAACTTGTCGCCTACCTGACTGTTATTGTCCAGGTTATTCAATTCCAAATGGTATCTCAGCATCCTCTACACCACAGATGGTAATGCTTACCTTCGATGACGAGGTCTCTGTGCATAATTACGGTTACTATCAAAGATTGTTCAGACCTGGACGTTATAACCCTAATGGATGTCCGGTATGTACTGTTTTCTTAATCAACACATTGATTAGTAATTTTTGTTGACTCACTCTTGTATCTGAATAATATAGGCAGCAATATAAAACTATGATTTCATTTCTCCTATTTCAAAGAACAGTTTACGTTAAATTATAAGACAACCACTCATTAATAACATTTAAAACCAAATGAGAACAAAATGCTCTAGCTTAAAACAATCTGTGCTAGTAAAAATAGTGCGGTTTTATTTGATACACAATTTTTTCACTTCTGACCACTGGTCACTTTGTAACAACCAGAAACTAAACACAACATACACGATGGAAAATAAAAATGAAAACAATGCATTTTTACCTGTTAATAATTACAAGCAACTCTACAGCACACAGTTGTCAAAAAATATACTCTTCCCAAACAACACTAATAAAGTTCACAATTGCCCCCCAATCTTGCCCCTGTCGCTTTTGAATCTCCAAACCAAGTGTTGGTCAGCATTCCTCTCTATTGCATTTTTTATTTTGATTGGGGTCAACCAGGTCTGCGACTGGTGTAGCATACACGTGGTCCTCAATTAATTGCAATAAGAAAAGCGTCAAGGGGTTTGATATATGCTGATCGAGCTTGCCTTGAATTAAGCATATCATGTCCGAGCCACCTGTCTAGAAAGTGATGCTCCAGTCCCTGCATCACCTCCAAGCTCCTGAGGGAAATAGAACCATGCTGAATGTAGTTGATGGCAGTTTGTCGGTATTTCCCATAAGAAAACACACACTCTTTAACGTGTTGAGGTAGTTGACTGTATTGATGGTGGGTTTATGAAAAAGGAAAGGCACAATTACCACATAACTAATTCACTCACACCACACGTCAAAGATCTTTAAAAGTTATCTCATAATGAAAATTAAGTTTTTAATCATCAATAAAATATACCTTCCATATATCATATATACTGATTCTATATGTGCAAAAGAGTATATATAGCTTGAAAGCTATAAATTCATAGAAGTACCATTTATATCTTTAATATTTGAGTTGCAAAATAATGTACGACGCAGATGTTTAGTATTCACACTCAGAACATTATTTTGTATTTGTAATTTGATTCTTGTTATATCACATTGACTTTCATCAGGTCCGAGGTTGTCTTTTTGTATCCGGCAGTGGTACAATATATGACTTAGTCTTACCACTGTACGCTATGGGTGTAGAAATAGCAAGTCATACCATCTCGCACAAGTAGGTGACTATAAACATTTTCTTTAAAGAGGTTCTTATACTACCAAAGACAGTTTTTTGTTTGGTTATTACTTAGCAAAGTTGGTAGACATTTGTTAGATAAAAATTCCCAACATAAATAATGACAATAACAATTAGACAGAGCTAACGTAGGTCAGAAGTGTCCTTTGAATGTGCCATTTTCCTTCGATAAAAAGATAATAGGTTTGTTCGATATTTCTTAAACAGAATAAAATCACAATCATTACTTCAAGTCAATGGAATATCTAAAGCCAAGGGAATATCGTTTTGTTCATGTAAAGATATAATACATATCCTGCTGCTTTGAATTTTAAATTTCATTTAAGTCCTGTTACTTTTCAAGTGTCATGTATTATGAATGCTTCTTGTGTGTATTCAATGCTACCCGAAAGCGTCGGGTTTGTGTGCTTTTCTCAAATGGACATTATAAGATGGTATATGAAAGAAGAATATAAATATTTTACGTTTTAGCCCCTTGGGCAGTGGTATTCTAGGTAAAAGCATTCGGGTAGTTAAAAGTTATAACTTTTTATGCTTGTGGACTTACACAATAGTGTAGGCAATTACAGCACACATCAACTTTTGTTCTCATCTTAGCTTTTCTCGTTTTTGTTCTAAACGATGTGTCGTTATAATTTATACTAATACATATAATATATACATATATATATATTGATGAAAACTGTACGGTGTAATGAGATACAAAAGATTCACGTGTACGCTAGGCAGTAAGTGAATTATTTCTCTTGTTCAAGATTTCCTCACACATGGTGGGCAACTGCTTCTTATAAGGACTTTGTCGGTGAAGCCTCAGGTATGAGAGATAATCTGGTCAACCAGGCCGGAGTGCCCAAAGATGATATTAAAGGGTTCAGAGTTCCATTCCTACAACTTGGGTCAGATAACATGTACGGTGTCCTCTATGATTCTGGATTTACGTAAGTTGACAGCATTGATAATTTGTTGTAATGTTATTCGTATTTTGTTTACTATAAATGGAACGATGTATCTTTTCTTAGATGATGATGATGTCAATGTAGCCTATCATTTATACAAAGCACAGTTCTAAACGAGATAAACATATGTGTTACGTTTTTGTCTGCTTGACTTTGTGTATACAAATTATCTGCACACTATTGGCGTCATCTCAAGGAATCGTCAAGGATAAGTCTAATGACGATTTTGCATTTTGTCGGATTTGGCATGTTTGTATTCCGTTCACGATCAATCATAATATTTGCCAGTAATCTTTTACATGAACACCGTGACGATAGTATTGTGACGCTCGTGTATTTTTGTCTGTCAGCACGATAACTCAAAAACAATTTCAACTAATAGACGTTTTATTTGGTACCATGTTGTAAAATAATTGTCTCAATAGGAACGTGAAGAAGAACGTGTTTGCACTGCACCATTTCTTCCTGTTTCGTATGGGGAGAAATGTAGGTGTGACAAATTGTCCGTGTTATTTTCATTTGTTTGTAAATTTAACTTTAAAAGTTGTTTTTCTATACACATTTTGATAACGTTCTGTTCTTTCACTTTTTATCTAAGTAATTCTGATTCTGATAAATCTTTTTTATATTACATCGTGTCAGATTTGTACAGGAAGCTCTGTGTTGTGTTTGAACTCTATGCTAGTACTCATAATTATAATTTAAAGTATTTATTACGGATTACAATTTTGATTTTCAGATCAATACAAATACATACCGTACTTATAAACTAACATGATCGCTTATCTTTTTTGCTAAGCTAACATGATCGCTTAGCAAAAGATATAAATTATGAAACTGCTTTTTGCTTCCTGTGTTCAATTTTCAATTCTAATATTTCCACAGTTATGACACTTCAATGATAACGGGTTACGGATGGGAGGGGCCCCACACTCCTGTCTGGCCTTTCACATTGGACTACGTCCCAGGAAAAGAGTTTTGTCAACACGAACCTTGTCCAACAAAACAATATCCTGGCATGTGGGAAATTCCAGTAAGTCATTGCTTTGTTTTATTGTGTGTATTTGGTTTCTTTGTTTTGTTGTTGTTGTTTTCTTTACCTAATTTCCCCTCGAACGAGGTCACAATGTTTGAGACAAAGAGTACTTATCTTGCGTTAGCCAATGATCTTTCATCCAAATGACGGCACTTATCCGGTTTGGAAGATAATTTGTTGTTTATACTGCTAGACTGACAGTTACAGTCATACATGGCAGCAGTGAACTATAGCAAAATAAAAGACAAATGACGTCATATCTTACAATTAACCTTCGAATTTAAGAAGGTCTTTGGATTATTTTCAAAAATTGACTTTAATAAAAGGTTAATGACTGTGTGTGTCTACACATGTAAAACTAAAGGAACATTCTTTTCTCTAGGTCCAAAGATGGTACGGTCTAGATGGTCACTCGTGTGCAATGGCTGATGGATGCAGTGCAACCGGTGATGCCGAGGAAACTTTTGAATATCTCAAGTCTAACTTTAGGTATGTAAACAGCAATAGCATAAACTTTAAAGAAAATATAAAACAAAATTCTAACAAAATTATAACTGTACATGATATAGTATCATAGATACAAGATATTATGCTTTACAAAGTGTAACCCTCATAAAAAGCTTATGAATCTATAGTTATTTTAAATATAGGACACACTTTCGATTTGACTAATCTTTTCCTCGAAGCTGACGTAAAACATTGTTTGTTTGTTCGTGTTGTAAGAAAATATTAAAATTGTCTATCAAATAAAAATTCAGCGTATGTAGATATTGAACCCTCTTCATACTCCAAACTAAAACCTTGAAAAGTTAAAACAGGAATCACTCAGCTCATCAAAATGTATTATTTGAAAACCATTAATGACTCCATTGTAAGGATGGTTGAATTTCAACTACCCCTACAAAAAAGATAATTGTAAGTCTTCATAATGGGTTGCATTCTCGCTGTTCATCTCTAATAAGTATTCCTATTCTCATTACAGACGTTACTACAACTCTAACAGAGCTCCTTTTGGTATTTTTGTACATGCAAATTGGTTCGCAGCAGAACATAACCTTGATGGTCTTGACATGTTTATTGACTATTTATTGACCTTAGATGACGTGTTCATTACAACACCAAGTCAGGTAAATTATGTTTGTTTTGAGTTTTGTTTATTTTCATTATCAAATTGTTAACTTGAATCAAGTCTTTGAAAACTGTATTAGTTTTTTTTCGATAACATCACCCAAATTATAGTCCTAGATGGGATTGAAAAATAAACCCTTAATAGGAGATAACAAGAATTAGAAACAAGTATTATAAGTTGGAGGTTGCTGTTTTGTCCCCTGCTTCACATATTTGCAAAAATGATATGTTTCTGATTGGTGGAAACGGTATCAAAATGAACTTACTAATATGCCCCAAAGATTCTTTGACCAGTGTGCAGCATCACACATCAAGTGACATGGACATATTGCACAATACAAATCGCATAACTAAAACAATTTTGAAAGGCCTGTTCAAGGAGAGAAAAGAGGAAGACAATAGAAGATATCAGATTATTTTCATGATATTAAAGAAGTTAGTATTTCATACTAAATAGGTCTGATTTTAAAAAAAAAGTATAAATATAAAAGACAGGGCGAGAGTAATCTTAAGAAGTGCCAAACAGTCCACTAGACTAAAGGCTATAGAGACAGCAATTTAATCATTGAACAAATCGATCTAAATGTCTATAAATTCTAATTATTTCAGTTTTAATTTATATATGTGTAACATCATAGATTATACCAATTGAGTACATTATTGCATGACATGGTTGTTTAAATTTAATGAAATTAATTATTCTCTTCACCCTTCCTCAGGTCGTTGAGTGGATGAGACAACCTACATCATTGAGTGATATTAATGATTTCCAGCCTTGGAGTTGTGATGGTGGTGCCTAATCACGTTTGGAATGAACATATGATTTTTGTTTGTTTGATAAATCCTAGAATATCAACATCTTACGCTGTTGTATTGAAAAATGTATTGGACAAGTAAACGCTGTTGGGTTCTGAAATTGTTGAAGATAAGAGATAATAGAAAAGTCTCAAACTAAGCATTGTATCTTTTATAAATGTACATATTATGTTTGTAGAAATCATATTTAATGTATATACATATTTAGATATCTAACTACATATACTTGCTTCAGGTTGGAAGAAACTATACGAGTCTTTATCGAAATAATGAATAGAGACACAACTTGAAACAAAGTATCCCTGTTGTCCAACAACCAACTATTTTAATATTGGTACATCGGTACCGAAACCGGATACATAATGTAGTCATCACCTTTTTTCTCCTAGAAATTGCGACGCAAAACTAAACTATACATTTTGTGACGTGCTCATCGTAGCTGTGGTATTCTTTGTGCCATATAATATTATTGATAGTAATCTTATTTTACTTTCTATATTACTTAATAACTCATGTATACTGTAATCCATTTTTTTGTCTGGTACCTTTTGCTCATACCTTAAGCTTTAATACCACAGTATCCCGTCGTAGAGTCAAAACAAACATCATTGTAGATAATAGACCCAAAGAAGGAGTCAAAGTACAAGTTTATTAAAAAAAACACAGGTTGGTTTAAAGCATTTAATAAGAGGACGTAACAGTAATTCAGATCTGTAAATGCAAGTATATAGTAGAAACAACTGTTCGTTATTCATTGTCTTGTAAATTAAACTGAATTTGATATGCCTTTAAACGTTTGTTGTACTAAATGTAAATAAATCATTATGAAACTATCACTCAGTTGATTTGTGTCTGACATAATTATCTCAACATTTATATTTTATTGACTGAATCATAGAACGTACAAAATGTGCTACCAGGGTCCTATCTACAATTTGTTAATGGGAAAGGGACATTTACAAAAATAAGTGGTACAAATCTATCAATCGGATGGGGGACATTACATGATGCCTCCTAGATACGCGCCTGTGTGATACACTTGACATCGTATATGTGGAAACAATGTTTATTCCACATCAATAAGTGGCGCAAAGAAGAATAACTAGTGTTGAATAAATATCGTATTTGACACGTGTAATAACTATGCATGTGTGCTAAAAATAAAGGTTTTGTCGCTAAAATATTTCTGATTTAGTAATCCCAAATTCCACGTATTTTGTGCACCGCCCGGCATACAGAAAAAGTAGATTAAGAACGTGAAAGAACGTGAAAGAACGTGAAAGAACGTGAAAGAACGTGAAAGAACGTGAAAGAACGTGAAAGAACGTTCTTAGAATTATACTTGTAAGCTTAGTCACGAAGATTTTGTAAATGATTAGAAGCTATATTAAAAATAATAGTTGTTCGGGTGTGAAAAAGCACCTCTTTTGTCGTTTAATATGATTTGTATTTCATCGTGCGCTCTGATAAACACATAAATATCACTTAGAAAGACTTGTGCTTATGTATCAGAACTCATGAGGAAATAAAAATCATATCAAAGACAAGCGGGCTGTATTTCTTATTAACTACACTCACATCCCATTTAACATCTTTCGACGATTGACTTAATTAATATGTATTAAACTATATGTTTTGAGCTACAAGTGATTTTACTCTGTTCAGGCTATGTAGTGCAATTTGATAATTTGATACTCGAAACAATATATGTTTTGATTTATATTCTGCATAGCCTTCGTTTCGAGAAACCAGGACTTTTGAAAATCTATGGCGAAAGAATTTTTCTGACAATAAGGGTCACAAAATAAAATGTTTTCAAAAGTAAAAAATTGTGTCGTGTGAAATATCGTTGGAATAATCTGAACATGACGAAATATCGGTACAATTTTTATCAATATAATATTACTTCATCAATAACGCAGCAATTGACGAAAACATCCTTTCCGAAGCATGGTAGGATAAACAAAGGCTGAACAAACCCTATACCCTTCTTCAAAATTTTCGGCTCATCAAGAATGGAGCTCTAAGTTTTCATATGCAGTAATGCAACAATTACATCATCGAGGTTAAGGTTTTACACGTATTCGTTCGCAGTGTCAAATACTTTTACCGTGATTATTTTTTCATACTGCGTTAATAGTTCAATTTGTCTCGTCGAGATGAACGTTTCGAGTATAAACAAGGCTATGTTGGGTCAATGATAGGCATTATACGAATAAGATTAAGGGTCAGAGGAGCATATTAAAGTACGTAACCAAGATCTTGAAATTGGGGACGAGGCACATTTGGTTTGTCTCAAATCATTAGGCACAAAGCGGGTTGAAATTTGAATATGAGTTAAAATGGTCAAAATTGTGGACTAAAATTAAGGGGGGGGGGGGTATAACGTAATAGGTGGGGGGGGGGGATTAACGAATATGCTTGTCGATTATTTACTATTTGATTAAACGTAGGCTTATTTGTAACCAAATTAATTGCAACGGCGATTTTTTTCCTCTGAAGTAGTTTGGAAATAAGCAAACAAATCAAGTTCAACACTTGAATATTGGGCAATTGTGTGATCAGAAAGAGACAAAGAAACTCATGGACCTATGCGCTGATGAGAACGTGTGTCTAGTTCAGTAATTGTGAATGATACATTGAGTTTGAATTTTGTGACAAAAATATGGTAACTCTGAAATTCTATAACATACTTTACTAAACGTGTATATGAACACGTTGTCTGCAACTGTCAGGTGCTTAAAGTACTGATTAGTACACACTTATTTGTTTCGTTCCCCATTTGGAAGCAAAGCATATTATGTTTGAAATCCTTTATTAGAAATTCATTGTTTTAAGATTTAGCACCAAGCACTATTTAAGCCTAATCTTCTGTCCTGTATGCGAGTTATACGCACTGAACATTCTTTCAGGCTGAAAATCGAAGGTAGAGTAGTCATCAAAGACGCAACCAAGGTAAGTATAGAATGAAAAAAACAAAAGACTTTCCTCAATTATATTTTAGGGTAGCTGTGTAATTGACATAGTACTTCTTGAAGTCGGATAGTGGCACTTTTTCTGACGAAGAGCTTAAGTGATAAAGATACAAGCGTGTAACGTCTCCATCAACACATGTCAGGTTATCTAATTGCCTATGGTACTTTGACATTTTATATGCTGCCAGACGAACTAGACTTGGATTCGAACACTTGTATTGTGCTCCCCAGTTAAACGTCTTCACCACTGCCCAACGTAACAAACAAAGACGCACGTGCCGTGTACACGAATAAAAGAAAAACAAGCTTTGTCAAAATCAAGTGTATTGATTAAAAGCTAATTTGACTTTCGGCGTGGTCAAATTTTGAAGCGCTTCAGTTCCTCCTGGAAATATATTTTGACAGCTTCACGTTTTCATTAGCACTTAAATGAAATGGTGGAGATGTTGTAACTAGAAAAATGAGCATTCGTAGCGAGTACAACCACGATTATCAGAGAAAAGTAACAAAGAACATTTAGCATTCATCTCAAGGGTCATAACTATGTAAAAAAATATTTTTCAAGAAGCTGAGAAAGTTAATTTTAGAAGGTCCTTAGAAGAGCCTGTGGGAAATATTTCAGGGTCCTACTCCCAACAATGTTGCGCCAGCATAATGCTCAAGCTTGAGTCATCTGGCAAACGAGAAGAACAAGAAGAATGCGTAAAGCATATACATTAAAATCATAAAAGGGACACAAATCTCTCAAAAATGTTTTAAATCATTAAAAAAAATATTGTTTTGAAAAATTGAGATTACAGCTTTAAGGAACCACAAACAAGCCTCTGTGAAATATTTCAGATTTCTATCTTTGACAATGGGACTTCAGCAAACATTTTATACCCTTTCTATACCATCCTTCCAAAAAAAAAGGAGATCCGAGCAAAATGATCCAAGTTATCGTGTAAACAGACAGACAGACAGTTACACAAGAAGAAACTATACCACTTCTCACAATATAATATAATATATATTCTATAAATATAAAACATGACAACTTATTTCCACATATTCATAAAAATCAATAAAGTATTAAGCAAGTTATACTATTCTATACTATGCAAATGGAGCATTTCCAAGGAGTAAAGGTGGAATCTATGAGTTACTACCCTTTGACAGCAGTGTTTTTCAATGACTTAACTTAAACTTATAACAATCTGAAAAACTCATCTGGAAAATTTCATGAAAATTAATAAAATATTAAGCTAGTTATTTAGTTCTAAACTATGCACAGGAACTTTTTTGAGCAGTAAAGATGGCGTCTGTGAGTTACTGCCCATTGAAAACAATATTTTTCAATGACCTTGACACAATAAATAAATAACAATCATTGAAACTTATGTACAAAATTTCATAAATATCGATAAAGTATTAAGCCAGGGTTGCTGTTCTAAAATATGCACAGGAACTTTTTTGAGCATTAAAGATAGCATCTGGGTCGAAATCCATGAAGTTCCTGCTTCTACTTTTTAGTTCATTGCATCAATGGTTAGGGTGTTACACAAATCTTAAATAGATTTCAAGGCAACTGCTACCAACACAATGTTTGTTATTCAAAAACAATATGGATATATCTAATTTACATAATAAAATGGTGATGATAAGCTATTTTTTGTTTCTTCAAGTAACCTTACTTTATAACAATTAAAGAGATGCAGCACAGGGTACATTATTAGACCTTACCTGATTTCTTTATTTGTCTCATCTAACCATGAAGTGATAAAAGTAACAGCTTCAGTAAACTTTCCTTGATCAGATAATTGAGACTGAGACGTCAACTGTAAAATGACAATATTATTTAAATCCCTCATAATATATCATTATCACATGATTTTACACATTCTTTATGAAGTTTAACTAATCGATTTTTTTTAGCTCTTATCGTCCATGGAGGAAACAACCAAATGCAAATCCAGTAGTTGTCATTGAAATGTATGTTACACTTGCAAAAATCTTAATCAGAACTTAAGGTAAATCAAAAATGTATAAATGAAACTTTATCATTTTCATCCATTAAATGCCCATCATTCATAATTAAACACTTTAAATTAAGCTTGAAAGAACCATTACTTTAGACACTTTTAACTTTAATAACTTATTTCTCAACATCTAAGAAAATATCACATAGAAAATATTTCTATTTACAAACAGTTATATCAATAAACTCAAAGTTTGGGTCACAAACAGTCCCTCAATTCGTTGTTTTGGTCGCTACGCTTCCTCTTCTTACAATGTTATCTCTGATAAAACACATATTCAAAAACAACTGAGACTCAGATCTTTTTTAATAAGGAATGTTCTACAAAAAAAAGAAGACAAAATATAAATTGTCGATCTAAAAAGAAGAACTGTTGTCTTACTGCATTACAGGAAATAGATTTGAGAAATTAAGGCGAGGTGTTGGATCATATTCAAATTACCAGTATCTTCTGGTGTATCTGATTTGTTTCCATATTTTTACTGTAGAAATTAACAGGAACAAGGTCTTTCTGGCATTTCTTTTAGCTGTCAAAAAACCTTAACATAGTAAGAAGCTTCCATATTGAACAAAACTGACTTTGCCAGTTCAATTGTAAAGTTAAATATTGCAAGTGTCAAAGATAAATGGGTGAGCACACCAAGTTAGTGCATCAGTATTAGCATTCGTTCATAATTGACGTGAGCGGCCCAGAATTTTTAAAGAATAATTTCTAGGCGTCTTTTTCTGTGCTCGAGTGCAAATCAAATGTAAGTGCAGCGCTAAGAGCTTCCGTTCAGAGGGGCTTGAGTGGCATAAGCCATATGGGAGATATGTTTTAAATTCTTTTGAAATTCTCCAAACAATTCACAGGTCCTTTACCAACCAACTACTAGTACAAAATAATATATATATATATATTGATGAGAAATTTCCTTACTATATATCCTAAATAGTGCATATCATCAAGATTGCCAGAATCCATGTAATGAATGCGTGACATGATGACTTGTCCAAAGACCTTGTCTAAGGGCAAGGGAGGATTTGATAAATCATCATCATCATCATGATATTGATGATTTGGAGAAGAATCTGAAAACTGACAACAGCATATAAAAATAGGTTAAGTTCCAAAGACAGTGAACTAAAAAACTATATAATTCGAAAATCTGACTATGAACAAATTTCAACAAACATAATTCTAAACTGATTGTGGTACAGCAATAGATTTTGTTCCAGATGACAATAGACATCTTTTGAACCAACAAAAAATCAATCCAAATCAGACACATTACCTTATTCAAAATGAATGCAGATTTAATGTATTCATTCAAATAACCTTAGAAATACATAAGATCACAGCGTACCTACTGTCTGCAAAAGGTAATAATAGTAACAACTTTGTTCTCAAATGAATTATAAAATATAATGGTCTATCAGAAATATCAGCAGGTGTGGCTACGTGCTATCCCCTTTTTGATGGGGGGGGGGGGGGGGGGGTGCAAAAAATTTTTTAAACATTTTGTACAAATATAAAAATTATTTTTTATTTTCACTCTGGATTACATGGGGAAATTCAAGATAACAAAAATCCATGAAGCTTGATAGTTCAACTGTGAGCATGTTATTACTTAATATGAAACATGAAAAAACACTCAATGAAAAAAGGACTTCACAATTATTTTCATTTGACTTTGCTATCCAGAGACATCTATAAGAACATTATTCAATTTGGATCATAGTTTTGTTTACGTTTATCTCATACACAATCACCACATCATGCTCTTAAAAGCCATAGTAGTAAGATCACTTTGAATGGTATTACTCGATCAATTACAGAACATCAGAGGGATATCCTTAAAGACAAAAACTTACCTGCTTTAAAGATTCCATATAATCTTTTGGACATTTGTCTGTCAGTATCTTATTGATGACAGATTGTTGTGAACACCATTGCATTGCTTCACCTGACATATCTGGTAAGAAATATAAGATACAAGATGAAACGATACAGAATCATTGTATAATCTTCATTGAAATATATCATGGCTTCCTTTTTTTATATTTTGTGTCTACTATTATGTATCTACTCTAATGTTCACTCTTATGCTGTTCTTTTTCTTTATCAGGAAGGATGAGTGGAATTTTTCACATGAAAGCAAAAATTGACTTCAAACATTGAGTGTATTGGTTTCTTTCCCCTCATGTACATCTGTTTTCAATGCAACACCCGTGACTATGTGAACTGATCAGAGAATATAAACTATTACTGGAAGGAAAACATGTGATGTGAATGTCTGTATTGTGAGTTTCTCTCAACTGTCTTATTTGTCTATCAGTGACTAATACTTCTCTAGGTTTATGAATGTGAAGTACAGCTTCTTCTTTTTGGCCAGGTACTTTTCCTGCATTTGTCTTATGATGATAATTGCATCCATCGTCCCCTTTCTTGCATAAAACCAAACTGCATGTCGTCAATGCACACAGCATCCCTGATGAATTTGTCTAAAATTCTCTCGAGCAGTTGCTCCAACAATTTTAGGCCCCTGTAGTTCCCTCTTTCCATGGCACCCCCTTTGCCCTTAAAGAGGTTCAAGACTATGCTCTTATTCCAATCTTCTGGAATCTTATCTTCTTGGATGATTTTG
>JAUUEB010245711.1:0-13374 GCA_032362205.1 Clione limacina | reverse complement strand
AGAGAGAGAGAGAGAGAGAGAGAGAGAGAGAGAGAGAGAGAGAGAGCTTATCTATTTTGAACACAACACAAAACACACAACCATTTTGAAAGCTAAAGGGTGGGGTATGATTCCAAAACAGCTTGCCCCTGATTACCCCATGGGCAACTTGATCTGGTTTTAAGATGTAAACAATCTTAGACTCCTACCAAAGTTCAGACATATGAGATGCAAGATTATTATTTAATTCGATATAGAGAAGAAATGCTGTAAATAAACACCATAAAAATAATCGTCTTAAAAACTGACAAACATTTACCTAATAAATCAGCATCCTCCTGCATCTGTACCTTGAGCTCCATCATGGCTCTTTTCTGGTCCTCAGTGAATGTATAAGCATCAACATCTTCACTCTCAGCATCTGAAACCTCATCACCAGTCTTAGGGCTCTCCTTGCTTTGACCCTCCTGTTCCAGTTGACCTTTCTCTACCTCAGTAGGAGAGCTAACCCTTATAGCTATAGCTGGGGGTCCTGCATTTTCACTTTCGTCTTCTGTACTGCTTGCCTGTAGAGTTCACAACCAAAAATATGACTAAAATATGTTAACAGATAATTTGTGATGGTGTTCCAAGAAATGAAGGGATTGCTAAAAAAAATAGGCCAACATAACCTTTTAAAGTACATGTTTAGGAAGATTGAAAACATACCATGTTTGAAGAACACCCTTTGGGCAAGATTTGAAGGTCCTATTCCTAACAAATCGTCCACTGTGTGAAGGATATTCATGGAAATATCAAAGGGAATTAACTCTGTCAAAATTATATTTTTTCCAAAACGGTTTTAAGGTAACCACTAAAAAATCCTCTGTGCGAGATTTCAGATTCCTACATTTGATGATGAAACCACAGTGTGTTCGCCAAATTTACAAAGAACAATTAGGAACAAAATCAAGCGTCTCAACTATTGTCAAAAAGTTTTTCAAGAAATGTGGAAACGTTCTTTTTAGTAGGTCACTAGAAGAGACAGACAGACAGACAGACAGACAGACATATTAAAGACAGATATACAGACAGACAGACAGACGAAAATATACCACTACAATTGTGATCGTGGAATCAACCATAACGACTACGGAGGAAACAATATCCAACCAAAGTATTCACATCAGAAAATTGGATCAGGTTAGAAAATAAATCAAAGTTCATGTTAACATGTCCACCTGACTATCTTGGGTCTACCCAGGTTTAATTACCAGGATATGCATTGCATTTAACTTATGAGAGGGTTATCCTTGTCATGTTCTCAAACGTTTCTTCCTATGAGCGTTCTCTATGCAAACATTTACGACCATGTTAAATCAACTCAATCAAAATCTGAATTCAAGGTAGATTTTAGAAAAGAAAAATACTGCTCTGTTGCATTCCAATCTTAATCGAGGGAGGATCCAAGTTTGTTCTTGAAAACCAAGACATTAAATGATAAGCTTTATCCCTTAAGGACAAGTTAAAACAAAAAGACATGAGCAGCAGTTGCAAATTGCTAACAAAATCAAGGACTTGAGCTGCACAACGCAAGCAAGACCAGTTTTATGTTTATAGTTGTATAGTTTAAGGTTTCACACTGGTTACAAATATTTAAACTTTTCATTCACATCCTCAATATTTACTGGGTATCAATGAAAGTTTGAATGTTTTGTGTCTGTGTTTATTTTATTGTTTACCTTTATCAAAGGGCCATTGTAAGAGTAGCAGCAATGCCAAAATGTCAACCTTTTAAAAAAAGTTGATTGAATTTGTTACCTTAAATGGTGATGGACTTGGTAATGTACTTGGAACTGTGCTATTTTCAGCCTTAGAATCGTCCGCTTCAAAGTCGTCTTCATAGGATTCATTTGTAGTCACCTTGCTACTATTATTATTATTCGTCTCTTCTGTCGTTGATGAATCCATTGTGAAATCTGAAAGTGGAGAAAAAACTCATGTACCTACTGACCCCAAAAAAAGGATTACCGAGAAAAGCAAAAAAAAACTTTCCCGCAGTGTATCTAAAACTAACACGCACCAAACTTAAACGAAAGTACAGTTGCACATCCGTTCTTTCAATATGCACACGACATAATAAATATGATTGTTGGTTGATTTCTGTCTTTCTAGTCAAAATACGAATACCAAAGATGCATTTTTAGTTTTACATAAGAACTCAAATTGGCATGGTTATCATCAGTGTCTTTCTGAATATCCTTTCTATAAACAATTCACTGGTATACTTTTATATCAAGATGTAAAGGAAAAATATTCTTAGCTAAAATAAAAACATTGCATTATAATAATATTTCAAAAAATCAATTAAGAAATGTTCATGCAGTTGTATGTTTAAAGTAATTGACAAACTATAATTATAAGCAATACTTAAATAGATTTCATAAACTATTGTACACAGGCAGAAAAGATATTATCAATCGATCTTTGGAAATGACAAGATCAAATAAAATCTTCAAACACATGCTCAATACCATACTTAAATCAATTATAACTCATACTTTGCCAATTCGTCACACACAAGCGATGTATGTCAAATCTTAATCTGTATATAGAATATGCAATACATCAAAAAATTAACTAGGCGTTAATAAATGTCTATCGTAAAACTTATCTACATGGCAAATTAACCGAGATATTGGCTTCTTCAAGCAATCAAAGATGTTCACAATCATCATATCTACGTAACTTTTAGGCATTTAATCGTTACCCACTGTTTTACACACAAAATATTTCGTTTTGAAGATTGTGATATTAACTTTAAGGGTTTATTAAATAATGCAAAAATAGAAGTGTGTAATTGTTTGTTCCAAAACAAACACTTAGATACGATAGTTCAACGTTCAAGACGTGTTTCTATACATCCAATACATACGGACAGAATACAACATTATAAGCAATTTATCAAATTATTGCTGCGACACGCCAATGTGTATTTCAAACATCAAAAGTGTTGTTTTCCTGAATTTCGTTTCATTTTATTCTATTTTTTTTCTTTCTAAAGCCACCAAACTAGAAAGTTTTGATTTGAATTTCAGGAAAAGTATGAACTAGAAAAAAGTATGTTCTCGAAAATGATTTATATTAATATAACCGTCTTGAAAGTAGGCGCAAACAGACAAATATATTCTTTGTTACGTTTGAGCTATTAAACGAAAGATGTAACTGTCGAATCACCGTTAAGATATTGATCAAAAGACACTTTGTTGAAGATTCTACCAATGTACATTTTGTATAGATGTCTATCACATAAATAAACATACACGATTCAAAGTCCTTTGTTCGACAAATCAAATTTTAATGATACCCCCCCTGCCTAGCGGCTTTCTATCGAATACTCGAGTTCAAACATTGTCAGTTGCCATTGTCTTGAGCAAAAACGCAGCAATTGATTATTGAAAGCAACTTATGAAAAACTTTATTTGTCAAGCGTGTCACGTTTTTGAAGGTCATTCTTTGAAGAACGTTAAGCATATAAAAACATGAGATTGAACCAGGCGAGCTTGAAATTGGAAAGCGTCTCTTCACACAGTTTATATCTAAAAATAATCCTATGTTAAGCTCAGATTTATATTCATAATAGTGCCCTGTAAAAAGTGTAATATTTCTTGAGGTAAAAGAAATAAGTTTATGTGTTTTCCATTATAGTTGCCTGCCCGCCATAGTCTTCATATAAATAGGGGACTCTTTTTAGAATAGGTATTAAATTTGTTATTATCAGTAGCTTAGGGACATATAAAACGAATCAGACCTGTAGTCATGATAAAAAAAAACTCAAAATGTCCAGATGGCTGCCAAGCTATATAAATAGATTTAATTATCAGTGCACGCGTTGAACTCCGGGTCCTGAGCTATATCTCCACTGTTTACATGCAAACATAGCTCCGTTGCTACTCACTTTCATTGGCATTGAAAGGCAAACCAAAAAGGTTTTGTTTATAAACACTCGGTTGGAATCATACAAAATTGTCAGGCCTTTATTATATTATCATTAAATAGGGTTTAGGGTCAAGGGCCATAACTCGTAACATTGGTTTGTGATAAAAATTCACAAACAAATTCAAACACTAAATTTAGTAGTAGAAAGAGTGCTATTTTAGTAACAATGTCAATTTGGATTGAGTAAATAAATACCCAGTGTTGTGGTCGAGTAGTTCAGTGGACTACTTGAACAGAGTAGAGTAGTTAGACATTTTCAACTACTCGAGTACAGCAGAGTAGCTACTAAAAATATAAGGTTAACTACTCGAGTAGAGTAGTTACTCTACTCGAGTAGTTACAAAAATAGTAATCCTTAAATAAACAAATGTAAAGGTTTAAAATTATAAGATAACTGCATTATTTACATTATCATTTAACAAAATTAAAGAAAATGATAAAATGCATTAAACAATTGTGTAAAAAGTAAACTTTTTGAATTTTTCTGGGAATATTTTTCTTGAATAATATAACATTTGGATATGCTTAGATAAACCAAATATGTTGATTTTTGTCCCAATTAGTCAAAGGCTACTCGAGTAGAGTAGTCTTTGAGTATGTAGTGTGGACCGACTACTTGAGAAGAGTAGTTCTCAAAAAATCCTGCGACCATTCGAGTAGGGTAGAAGCAGCGAAAGAACTACTCAAGTACTACTCGAGTAGTATACTACTCTACTCGACCACAACACTGTAAATACCCAATGAACATATTTGAACTTGAAGTCTGCTGATTTGACCTTAAAAATATCTTAAATCTATCTGAATATATTCAAATATAAGGAATATTCTTTTAAACATATTAATTTACATACAGCTCAATCGCAGACATAACATGATTTGAAATTTGTTAAATCTCAACCACGGCGGCAATTTTGGTTATATGACACTCATGATTTTTTTAAAGAAGCCTGCTCTGCGTTGTTCCTATTCCCCATCTTTCAAAAATCCCCCATTTGAAAATCTTAGATATGCCCCTGTTGGTAGCTATTTGAGACAAATGCGGATATCTTCAATTCTTATCTTGCATTTTATAAACATTTATGTCGTCTACATTTTCATGGTTTTCGTTCGTGTTTTGAGCTGCTAATTTCTTTCAATTTTAACTTCTCTTATATATTCTCTTAAACGTGGCACTAGGTTTAAAAAGGATCGATCGATAACATGAAGAAAATTATACATTTTTTGCTCGGTATAGTATCTGATTTCAGTGAATCGTGTGGAGGGGTTATTGGGATATCAGGGTCGCAAGTTTGGACGCTTTCAACCGTTCATCCTATCTGGTTGACACAAAACTCTACACCCATTTACTTGCAAGAAATATGAGATGATTGTAGACAAGTTATTCGTGAATATAAGAAGTATAAACCGACAAATAATAAAGATATAAAGTAGGCTATAAATAAACACAAAGGTTAACTCATGCATGCACCGTAACGATAGGAATTAAGAATATATGAAACGGTGAATAAATACATCAATGAAAAACATCAAAGTAATATAATTAATAGTGATAAGAAATAATCAAAACGAAATTAAATCAATTTGGTTATAATTTACATAAAAAAGATTGTTATAAAAAAAATAACAAAACTATGATTTTTATGATAATAAAAAGAAATCGTTTTTCGAAGATAAAACAATCAAACAATTATAGTTATCATCTTAAACAAGGAATATGACGATTGCGGCGATACCAATGGTGACACGGCTTTATAATATTTGACGATAATGTCTCTTTAAACAAAATCGCACTTTGATTGTAATGGTTAATGGGTATTCATGAAATCACCAGTGCTTCAATTGTAATGTCCTCTTGGGTAAATACACAATTAATAATTAATCCATCACATTTAATAGTTCACAATCATCAGTCAGCATAAAGAAGTACACAACAAACACCAAGTTGCACGATGACCCACCAAAGTAAAAAAAGACAACGAGAATAACTGTCACAACGACAGGAAGCAAGGCGCCCTTCTTCATCAAAGATCAGTGTCCACTCAAAATTAGTGTCCACTCAATAATTCAGTATCGGTGCAGGCATGAGATCCCCCGTTAGTAAAATATCCTGCGAAACTCACTGGCTACCCTGGATACCTGAGCAGTGAGCAGGTTTGTGCAAACCAATCTCCCGATCATCCGATCATCACCAATAACGGCACAACAATAATGAGACTGTTAAGATCTCTCTGCTACTCTACTGCGATAATGAGGGGATGAGAAAGGCCACAAAATAGACTGATCAATAAGCCCTTTTATAAGAGCGCATACATAATTAGCACTGTCTTGCAAGGATCATTGTGTGTCTAGGTTTTCCCTTATCTAAAACTTTTTTATGATATATATATTTCATATAATACTTTGTCATTGGTTGTTTTTTGCCCCAGGGGTTAATTTTTTGAATGTTATCACCCATTTTTTCAATTTCTCCAAAATGTGTGTGTATTTTTAACGAGTTTAGAGGCGGACAATCGATCTTTTAATGGTTGAAATATTTGCTAAAACAAGCGATATGCTCAAGATTATAAAGAGGGTTGTTGGGGGAAATCAATTAATGATTGTTTGTCGAGATTAGAGGACAAAAAGAGCTCCTATCTAATGATTCCGTGTTATGAGTTAAGTGTTTGAATTGGATATTTTTTCTTGGTGACACATAATATGATGACAAGTGATGTTTATGACCAGAATATGAATGTGTCATTGAAATTCTTGAAACCGAGTTCGGGAAAATAGTTTTTATTTCTTAGTCAAAGATCTTCATTTAATTATGATAAAAGCGATGATCTCACACATAGGTCAATAGTCTACTTACAAGGAACGACTAAACACGAGTAAAATTGACGATTTAAGTTTTTTTGTCACGACTTTCAATCGTCATATTGATTCTATTTCTCATCGTATAATCGACCCTGGTAATTCCTTGAGTATCAAATCATCAGCTTTTCCAATCGAGCAGGTTCCGACCACGGTGGGGGATTTGTGCCAATGTTTTATTTGTATAAACCTTTTCAAGAATCTTTTCTAAGTGTGACATTTAAAGTGGTCTGACAATAACTCTTAAAAGATAACTGATTTTGTCTTGAAATACATATTTTCATATTACGCTAATCATAATGGTGTTTTTTTTCTGGGGTATATATAAATTGAATCACAAAACTAACGTATTAATTATTCAATTTCATTTTGAGAAGCCTGATCAACCCCAAAAGAATGGACCCAAAAATCCACACCCATAGTTGGGTCAAAATTGCGCCAATTGAATGTCACAAGGAACAGGAGTTAGTACTCTGGAGTGTCAGTCCGGGTTATGTTATAATCTTGATATCTGACAATACAAGAAGGAAGTCAATACTAAAGAAGCTGACACCATGAATTCAACTTAACATTAATTCAGAAATTATTTGTTCTCAGTCGCTCAACAACTGTTTTTTTTATTTTGAAAAAAGAAACACCAGATTGCTTATAGATATAATGATATTAATAAATGATGATGTCTTATGAAAAATAATTATTACAACTGCGCGAGGATCGAGTGTTCTCCAAAACTTAATACGTATGTGTGTTATAACAGGCAGCATCAGTTAACTTACTCTATTATTGAGGAAATCGTGTTTTGCCCAGGTATGGTCAGGAGACACCTATCTCATCTACTCATATGCACAAATTTTACCAAAATCAATGGGGAAATTATGTCATTTTAATTATCTTTTTTTCTGATAACAACAGTGAAGGACTCAAGTTATTCTATAAAGCTTAAAGTAACACGGAAATTAACAGTGTCAAGGCAAATTATCGATTTAGCATGATGCAAAGTGGACACATTCTCATATATTTTGACGTCTGTCTTTCTCCAATGGCCGGCCTATCTTGAGCAGTATTTAATTATTAGTATTATGATCTTGTACGCGCTTAGTACAAGACAGTTTTTGTATAAGTTTGCATATTTATACATTTATCGCCACTATCTTGATTATGACATTTATTTGTTGATTTCGGACACGTTAAACATATTTCAAGAAGGAAAAACGATTCGTTTTATAGAAATTAATATGTGACGTCATCAAAACTTCAATAGATCATATTGTTGTCAATATATCTTTATTTTATTCAATTATTATTTTAATTGATCAAGCCTACCATAAGTTCATTTCAAGACCAAATTTGTAACAAAAAAATTGGTTCATAAACAACAGAGATAAAGCCATGATTAGCTTTTGACAAGTGCTCCCCAAGGAAGCACTCCAATAATGATTTATGATTCTTTCTCTTCTTCATTCATCAGTGTTCTTCTCTTCTTTAATTTAAAATCTCCCTTTACTCTACCACCTCACTCTTCTTGATCTTTCTTGCATTGTCCATTATTATAATTGATCCTTCGCCAACACCTCTGATCTATTCTACTATTTTTTTAGTGTTACTTTACACTTATAACACCTTTTTTACCAACCATTTTGCTCGTTGTTCTTGCTCGTTTGTCAATGAATCTATCTTCAAATTCAGCTAAGCTTAAACTTTATTGGTTAAACTTTGCATACAATTCATTTGCAATCAATATTGCAACTGTAATTCAAGTGCATTTAATTAAAAAAGTAAGGGTAAATTGAGTTATCACACTTGTCCATTCAAATGTATTTCTCGTTTATGTAAAGTCCAAATCCAGATAACTTCAATGAATCCACTGGAACTTGGTTTGACTCTTGCTTGAAATTTGCTCCTGGACTTTGAATCGTCTTCAAGCCATATACTGCTTCCACGTCCAGTGTATTTTGTTTTAAAACATTTCTTCACCTTTCTATTTTAACTGATTTGAGACTACAGATAAAGTATTTCCATAACTCAGCCAATCATTGACTGTCATTCTGATGTATTATTTTTCTTGATAAGTTACTTGTATGATAAATGATGTCTTTGATTCATTCAACTTTAGCATGTTGCTACTCATCCAAGGTTGAACATCAATTATTCAGTCTAGTCTTGTGTGTGAGACATGAATTTAATTAGCAATGTTCTGAAAATAAATGGCTTTGTAGAACTGAGTATCATCCGAATATAAGAAAGTTTAAATCAAAATTTGGTATGATGTTTGAAAGAGGATGTACACAATCTCCCATAAAACAGAAACTCATGTAACGCCAAGAGAGTTGATTGCTTAATCACATGTAAGATGTGCTACAAAACATGCTTTCTGTAGTCTCTCAGACAGTTAGTACAACCACTCAATAATGGATCCCATTTCACCATAACATTGCAAGATAGCACAGCCTAGCCACTGCTAGTCTACAGAAAATCAAAATAATTGACAAAAACACCACCCCATACAGTCAAAGAATAAGATATCCCAAATACAGAACTGTTGCCATCAACAACTCCAAAGGCAGAAGAAAATAAACGTCTTCAAGCTTAGTACAGGACACAAAAGATTGGTAAGTCCCCTCAACAATTTCAACAATTAAAATGTCTCTGGAACTGGAGTTAAAACAAAGAGCACACACTCCATGCCTCACCATCACTGCACTATACAACCAAACCTGCATAGAAGGGCAAATGTAAACGACAAATCGGGGCAGGGGTTGAGGACAGCTGACTACAGCCTTGGAAACTATGACAAGATTTAAGATATGACAATCTTTTTTCCATAGAGATATACATATTTTAATCATTAAAAAGTGTCTGTTGCAATCATGTAGTTATTTAGCACATTGAGATTGGTAGTGTGTTATTGTTTAGATTTAGATTTTCTGGGGTTGTTTGTGTTCTATTGATCTTGGTGTAAAGTACATGCTAAAATGTTAAAAAAAATTAGTTTATGTTTGCTACTATACTAATTTAATTGTTTTCATTGTCATTTGAACGCCTAGTTACAGTAGCCCCCACGCCTATTGCAATGACCTGGTTGCAGAAACCTCCCTATTAGCCTTATGTTTACTACTATAATGATACCCTTTGAGAAGAGGCTCAGTAGAGATTATCGATTGAATACTGTAAACATTTTTTTTGCAAGGTTCTGCTTTCTCAAGTTTTAATTTTTAGATAACTTTCATTTTACATTTTTTTGGAGGGGGGAAGGGTAAGGACAATCATTTTTGTTAAGCGTCCTGTATTGTTTCCTCTTCCCAAATAAAGCCTACAAGATTTCACTAGGGGCTAAATTTTGTAAGTAGCCATCAATTCGAAAAATATTGAAGCTTGCAGGAAAATAATAAGTTTTCAGTAGTAGATAACTGGACCATGAAACACCAAGAGCAGTCCAACACCCTGAGCAACAAGTTGAATTAAATACCACAAGGAGGACAGGTCGGACCCTAATCACAGGCTTGTTCAACAACATAGTGAAAGACAACATCATTTCAGTGACTGAGATAAGAGTAAGAGCACCACCAAGAAGTGCTTCAAATTAAAGGGAGTTTTGACAGAAAGGGTACATCAGACTCAAACTGCTATTGTCTTTAAATTCTTTGAAATATTTCTGGAAAAAGACATCCATCAAGCAGGTGACACAAACAACATCAAATCCAGGTTTATGTCAAAAACTGATAATATTGAATGTAGTAGAGGTCAGCAAAAGTAGGCTCATTTATTTTCAAGCAATGCTGAGTGAGGTTAGTTGTTATATTTGTGGGCAATTTGATGTACCCTTAGGCAAGCCACATTCATTAACCCATATGTTATTAGTTGTAAAAACTATTATTCAATTGTTGGGGACTTGTACAGCCGTCGGCATAGTGGCAGCATTCAATGGCAGTTTTGTTTACATCAACATCAGCTGTGATATCTTAGATAGCGCTAGTATTGTGATTTATGTACCATGTTTTGGATGACAATAACTTAATGTATTCTTCTACAGGCACAAATCAAGATTATTATTATCATTAATGAAATATTTATTGCATATCTTATACAGTGATGGTTTCTTTGTCACCAGCAATAAGGGACCGTTCATTAATGATGTCAGCTCAAGGGGGGTAGGGTCTTTAGGCCAGCTGACCCAAAGTTGAAAAAAGCTGACGTCATTAAAGAACGGCCCCTAAGAACTCAAACAATGCATACCTTTGGATGGCAGTGAACAGGAGAGAAGAATGGCGATGCATGATCAGCAACGTTAAAGACAGAGCTAAGATCTTTTGACTTCCAACTAAGCGTACTGGTAGGGCTGTTATTTCTGCGCCCCATTTTTCTTCAAATTACAATTATTAGGACACAGGTACCTTTACAAAGCTGCCAACTGTGTAACTTTGTTCAAGCACCGATTTCAACGCAATCTTCCTCCCATTATGACATTATCAATGATGTTAACTGTGTTGAGAATTAATTGACACATTGTGCAGGTGTGTAAGCTGTTAACACATGTAATATCACTGTACTAGTGACGTGGTTAGTGTGAATCTGTCTCAACATAATGGATGAAGAGATGATTATATACCAGCTAATTTCTAAAATGTGATTTTTTATGGATTTAGCACTTAACATGAATGTATGTACAGATAGATTTATAAAACCAGAATAAGATGCTCCAGATTAGATGGAAAGATTCAAGGTGGCAGCTCAGGGCAGTGAGAATAATGAGCTTCCAGTCTTAAAGATGATGTAAAAAAGGCTGTGTAGTTCATCCCAGCTCTCTTTTCAGCATGATTCTTAAAAGAATTGCTTCTGTTTTTACAGACATAGTTCCAATTACATTTTAAGATGTCTCTTCAGGACACAATTTTGCCTTAAAACTAAAATGAGGATGCACAGATGATTTTCTTCACCTTCCTTGGTCCTCCCCCTCTAGTGATAGGTGGACATCTGTATATATAATAGAAGTTGTGCAGCCTACTACTTACATAGAAACATCTTCAAATCCCCCCCCAACCTTTAATGGTGAAACATCAGAAAATTGAAAAATTAGCCCTACTACTACTACTACCTTGTGGTAACCATGAATTCACAACATGTCATTTCCTATCAATTTATCATAGTAAAGTTTGGGTTTAAGAATAAAAACTGGTAAAGTTTGCCTAAATACTTGATTCTTGCAGTTGGGAAGCATTAAAAAGATGAACCCATTTCAACATTGAAACCCTTAACCAATAGTGGATTTTGTCTTTTGTTTGGATTGCGGTTGCGTGCCTTGTTTAAACTTATAATTATTATAATAAAGTAAATAAAAGTAATAAAAAGGTAAACAAAAAAACTGTTGAAGTACAGCAATTGGTCATTGAATACTTACTAGCAAGTTTTTCTTTTAGTTGTCTTAAACAAGAATAGCACTTATCAACACAATTTTAGCCACAATCAGAAATAAGAGTTACAGAAACCAGATTCATAACGACTGTGTAGCCATTTCTTTTTCATTTTCGGCCATTTTTGTTTGGGCTCGGTGTCAAGGAAATAGGTGAAGCAGAGCTATGGCTAATGACTTTTTTGAACTGAATATGTTATCTATGTCACAAACGATTAATCAGTGATCGACTGCAATTATTACATTATTACTTATATTATGGTTTATTTATCTATGTTTATAAGTTTTATCACATTATTTCAATTCTTCGAAAAAATTAAAAGCTAGCATTATTGGTCGATCGATACTAGTAGTTCGATACGTGTACTACGTGTACCAATCAATAATCAAGCCATGGTTGCTACGCGTAGGTATATTTACCTACGTATAGAAGTTCAATGAAAATCATAGGGGGGTGGGGACATTGAAATTAGATACATGAACTGGGGATACATAATGGATGCAAACAAACCTCGTCATTGCTTTCTCAATTATCGCATTTAATCGAAACAATGCAGTTTTATTTTCAGAAGTGAAAGCATAAATAGTTTGACTCGAGCATTTTGCTATCAAATAGTTTCGTCATCACCGGCGACCAATCATTTACGGCTGTTGCACCATACAGTGTTCGTCTCCATTAACTGATTATCTATTATAAGCTGCCGAGAGATGAGCGTTTGGACTGGGCCACAACAAGAGGAGGGGGGTCGCCCGAGTGAAATAGAAAAATGAGTACTCATATAGAGTACAGCCACGCACATCAGACAAACGTAACAAAGAAAATATAGCAAACAACTCAAGGGCCATAACACTGTTAGGGAGCGTTCAAATATCAGCTCACACCCTCGAGGGGGTCTAGACCTTTGTGAGGAAAGTGTGAGATGGGGGAGGGGGTCAGACAGGTTGTGAGCTCACACCTATTAGTGGGGAAAAAGAGAAAAGAGCAGAATTTTTTTTTATTCGTTTTCATAAAAACTCAATCAAAAATTAAAAAAAAATCGGTTCTTAATTCGCAATATTTTAAACCAATCTTAAACATTTCGGCCGCTTCGCGGCCATTGCTTTGATAATATCCAAGGTTGTCCACCCCCATTTCAATATTCTGGCTTCGCGCCTGA
>JAUUEB010245600.1:0-13374 GCA_032362205.1 Clione limacina | reverse complement strand
AAAAGGGCCATAACTCTGTTTTTCATTTGATTATTCGATTAATTTTGAAAGCTGGTGTTAGATAGTCACTAGAAGGGTCTCTTTGCAAGATTTCAGATTCCTAACCCTTAAGATGTGACCACATCGTGTTTTTGCCAAATTAACAGAGAATGTATAGCAAAAATACTCAATAAGGGCCATAACTCCGTCAATTATTCACAACTATATTTGGACTTAAATAGCAGAAATTCCATTTCTGGTCTATATCATCCTTCCAAATATGAAAGAGATCCAAACAAAATTACTCAAGTTAACGCGTAAACAGACACACAGACAGACAGACAAGATGATCACATACCACTACACAATATAATTGTGTGCGTAGAAACGTGCAAGTTCATACACATTATCAAAATGTTAAATGAATATACATCTCATTTCCAGACTGTCTTTGCCCGTATGCGATTGTTTTCCTTTTTTGAAATAAGTTTGCCAACACCGTAACAACACATGTCTCAGTGTCTCTTGATGTTCAGTCCATTGACGAGTGTTATGTTTGTTTGTTAAATTTGGAGATCGACAAGAATGCGCATTTTGCAGCTTGAGAAGTAAGTACCTGTCCTCTTTCGTTGTTTATGCTTGCGCCAAATAATTTTTTTTTGTAAAATGCATTATTTTACCTTGGTGAAAATTAACAGGACATCGTATTTGCTCACAATTTTAGAATTGTGTGAGATAGTTCTTGGAAAGATATGAGTAGCATAACAACGCCAAACTATTTCTGATTCCTGAATAACTCTTTTGATAACTTCATAATGCAATGCGGTAACAAATATAAAACAGGTTTATGAAAAAGTGATGCTGCTGGCAAATATTTGTTGGAAATATCGATATGATATCTGATAACAACTACTTATTACAACAAAATTACACAAACAAGATATTCTGTAGTCAAAAGTGCTATACTTAAACTTACTATGTTTAAAATTGTCCATTTAATTAGATGAAATAATTAATTTGTTGCGTGGAGAGCTGGTTGAATTAAACTTGCAGTGTTTTACAGTGTAAAACCAAGCAACATAGTAACCGATTATCTTGAATCAGATTTTGCACTAATAGTGACCGTCCATGGATTCAATTAATGGTAACGGGCTAAATAACTAATACACCTTGCACATATATACACTTAAACTATTTTAAATAGTAAAAAGAGAAAATGTGAAAATATTTTCGATCTTTTTTCTGGTAACATTGGATATCACATTACATACAAGGTAAACGTAGTTTGGTAAGGATATATTAGAAAAGAACTCTAGCAGCACTACTCAATCAGGTTCAACATTTGTGACTTAATACATTAACCTTTAACTTTGCTTTTTTGTCAGTCTCTACTAAATATTGCCCCTTTTTATCAACGATGACAGACCAAATTTCAACTCCTACCAGGCAAACCGTTTTAGTGCATATGTCTTTGTTAATCAAGTTTGAATTATTAATTGAAACCTACTTACGACATAATTACGATTATCCAAGAACCAAGCACAGTCGTCTATAATTTAACAAGTCAGAGATTGTAACAGAGAGGTCTCTATTCCAAAATGACATTTTTAAGACATTATTAAGTAAAGTGTCAAAAGATACCGCTATCTGCATGACACCTGTATGTCTACTTTATAAAATACTACAATCTATATTGCTATGCTCTATCAATTTTTAATTTTTGTATGCTCCCTTTTTTTCAATTTTATCATCAAAAATATTCAAAATAGAAGAGAAATAATGAACAATTTATACAAAACTAATTTACCAGTTTAAAAGTTGTAAACATCCGGTACAAAGAACAACCTATGCTGTTACCATACTTCCTCCAAGAAACAGCTCAACGTAAGAAGAAAAGGGGAATTAGTTACAAACGTAGCATAACAATAATCAGAGACACATTTGTGTTTCACATGCAATTTAAACAATTATAAATATCCCTTAAAATGTAAAATATTGATGAATAGGCCGAACACAAAACTAGAAGTAAAATCAACGAATTCATATGTTAACATTGTTTTAAAAACCTACCTGAGAAGTCCTTATTTCTAACAGCCAACTTCACGAAACATATACAGTGTAACTGAAATGTGCAAGCTCAAACACACATACACGGTTATAAATATAATCTTTGTTTGGCAGCCTTTGCCGTTTAAAATATTTTTGCGTATACGCATATTGCAACGACTAATGTATTCTTGAACAATAAATAATCTTTTGCCAAATTAGCGAGTCATTGTTGAGCTGAATTGAATTAGTTTATCAACATTCGCGTGAGTTGAGTCAATGAAAATTTTGTTCGTTTGCATTATCGTACGTGTTTAGAGTTGGTAGAAATACTATAGCCTGATCTAATGTGAAACTCTATAATGTGTTTACTGACACTGGTCTTGTTTGTCTCTAAGCACATAGAACTGACCTTGAACAAACAATCTCTGATTCTGCCATTGATTTGTATCACAGGACGAAGCTATGATTGATCAGAAATAACAGCTCACTATAATAAATGATTCCTATACTAGACTCCTCAACGTTAATTGAAGCTTGAGTAAAAAATTACTTAGGATTTACCCACCTTGACAAACAGATTGTTCTGGGGATCCTTCCCCTTATCAATGTCCTGGGTGAATGATTTCTTACCTCTCGCCCGGCCACCTGGCGCCAGATTTATGGCGGCAGTGTTGCTTGCTATGCACCCCCCTCCCGGATAAAAGTTGTTGTTTGGCTCGTGGTAAAAAAGTTATTGTTTATGCGACTAACATAAAATAGCGATAAATTCTGGACATCAGAAATGCCACAAATTCAGATAATCTGCTTTGATCAGTCGATTTATAAACAAAATAGAGACATATGTTAATACAACAGGTTCATGGCTATGCCTATTGTGATGCTTAATCTTAAGAATTCATTTCTAATTCAACACAAGACACAGGCTGATTTGTAGCTATTTATCATTATCGCAACCTTGAAGAATTATCAGATTTCATGTTTTGTTTGAAGGTGTTAAAGATATTCTTTTGATAGCAGAAAAATAACATCCATCTCTTTACAAATTCATCCATAATTAAATTAAGTTAAGAGCTAACACATTTTTGTTGTATTCTCTTTTTCAGGCAAGGAATCAACAACATCATCTTTGCTGACACATTCAAGGGAGTTGTGGCGAGATAATAGTGCCATGAACTAAATCTGCTTTTTTAATTTTTCCTTTGGTGAATATATAAAACAATGCGGTAATTAATATTATCGCAGTCTAAAATAGAGAGGCTACTTTTTGCAAATCCTTGTCGGAAATGTTGATTTGGCTGTGGACTTTGTTTTTTTAGGCATATCAGTTAGACCAACTGTATTTAGGCTTTTGAAGTCATTTCTGAGCGTTGAAACATTCTGTCTGTTTTACACTGAATTATTAACTAATAATTTGAAATTTGACACGCTGATATGTATTTTAACGTGTAGTGTAAAGATTGTAAAATTTGGAAACAATTATCCTTAGATAAGGATTTATGCTAATACTTACGCACAAAGAAATAATTATATTAACTGGGCATCTTAAGCAAAGAAGCCAGGCCGTAATTGGCTTATGATACGCGAATAAGAAGCTAAGATTTTCTTACAAGCGTGTAAACTATTAAGCCAGCTGTAAATAAACAAACTATATAGCAGGTGTGAGGTAAATGGTAACATTCTTCTGTTGTTTTATCTTTAAAAGCTACTTAATTATCGAAGTGATCTTTGAAGGTAATAAGCATGCAAATTATCTTAGATGTTATGAACTGAGTTATCTCTGATATGTGTTATAATTGCTATATGTCATGAAGACGTTATAAAATTGAGTAACAAATAAAATAGATTAACTTATGCACAAAAAGGGATAATTTGTTGATACATTTAAAGACTACTAACAAAAATAAAGGAATATTTTCTTTTTGATACGATAAACTTACCTGAATCGTCCATATTTCACATCATCAACGTTAGTTTCGCACAAGTTGAATTTAACATACATATCATATTTGAAAAAAAACAAGTTTACTCAAAGGAACACTAATGATATATACTTTCTTTTTATCATAATTTATTTTGATGTGTTTGTTTTCTTTGTTTTTTAAATATGTTTACCTGTCTTTTTTATCGTTATAACAAATGTCTCAGTAATAAAAGACAACATCAGATGTATAGTTATTCATTGATGACCTTACTGGAATTAGTTGATCCAGGAAACATCTGCAAGAGTTGACAAAGTAACTAATTTAATAGTTTATTATATCATACGTGTTGAAAAAAAACAGCACATGACTTTATCTTATGTGAAGCTTTTTAATATGTCTAGTCATCATTGTCTGGATACTCTCTCTTGCATTGAAGTGAACATTCAACTGACGTTAAGCAAACAACCTTTAAGTGTGCATTTGTTATTTTCAAAACGTTAATGCTAAAAAATAACAACTTGAAAAAATAAATGATTCACACACAGACTGATGATTAACCCTTACAAATTCTGTTGGAACAATGACATTGATTTACTCACCAAAACGTTGGATATTAGAAGTAGATACTCGTGATCAAACTTGGTGCTTACAAACCAAAGAATATTAATTACAGCACAGAATAATATGTTGTTTAAACAAAATATGGAACACAAAGAACAATCCTAATAAAAGAACACTTGGGGCACTTTAAGAAACAGGTGATACACATGGATAAATAACTGATAATATAAATAGGAAAAGGATGATGTTCATTCTATTGATGAATGTTATGATTGTCGAAAAATTAGAAATAATGCGCACTTTTCAGCTTGAGAGGTAACTTATTTGTTGTCATGTTTCGTTGTCTGTGCTTGTCTGAAACGACGTTTACTGAACTTTAAACGTTTTAGTTTTATAAAATGCAATATTTTCCGCGGTGAAAAAAAACTCTAATATGTGCAAGAGAGTCGTTGGCGAGATAAGAGAAGCATAGCAACTCAAAACTACGTCTCCTTCCTGAATATTTCCTCTGATGACTTCATAATGCAACTCGGTATATAATATGATAATAGATATGCCAAGAAGTGATATTGCTGGCAAAACGTGCCTGAAATGTTTCTTTTTATCAATATAGAATTATGATCGAGACAATTTTAAACGTTGATGACAACTACTACTTACAACAAAAATTCACAAGCAAGATATTTATGAAGGCAAACGTGCGACACTTGAACTTACATATGTCTAACTAGGCTTAAAATCTTCCTTATAGCCAGATGAAAAGATTTGATTCCTTGCGTGAAGGAATGGCTGTTACGATCGGGATTGTAGAGTTTTACTGGCTCGTACCTAGCAATAAAGCAATGAATTTTCTGGATAAAGAATTGGCACTTATAGTGATAGTTCAATGATTGACTTTTTCTTAATTCTTTCAAATCATAGTGCCCCCTTATTATCTACATTTTCAAGAAAAAGCACAATTGTTTTTTATTGGAAAAGTCACAGAAAGTGACAGAAAGGTTGCTATTCCGAAAATAATACACGAACAATAAATTAATAGTTTAATACGAACGTCGTAAGAAGTCCAATTGTGTGTTAACCCCCAAAAATAAATATGTAAGTCAAGTGTGAAATGAAGAATTAAGGTACAGTCTACGACTAATAAAACGAAAGTTTCTGTCGGGTCTTTTTTCTTGTAAAATCGTCAAGGATGTAAATTAAATCAATTGTATTTAAATGTAATGACTCAATAGACTTCAGTGTCAGGTCAGTTTGTTTTGTTTGATTTATGGTGCTCCTGAGTTTGTTTTTCACTTTTCGAAAATGACCATCCTTCCTCACAGTGAGTTACATTAAGGGTCAGGAAAATGTTAAGGCTACACACACACGGGGTCCCAGAAAATATCAAGTCTTACGCCAAATTCTAAATTAAAGCACAAATCTTACAATGAAAAACGACAACCCAGCCAAGAAAATATCATGTTTCAATGTTTAAGTTAACAAGTAGGTACATTATTGCAGTGGTTATATAGAAATATAATAAAGGTGCATGGAAAAAATGAAAACTGAAAGCTATATGATGCATAATAGAACTATGTTGAAGAGTTCTGTGAGCAAAATTAAAATTAGAAGCTAAATGGTCCATTCTGCAAGTATGTCGTGGGAGTCCTGTGGAAATTCTGAAAACGGCAGCTACTTAGTGCATACTAGAGATATGTAAAAAGGGTTTGGAGAAAAAAAATAAGCTAAATTGTGCATTAAGAGATATGTAAATGGGCCTGGGAAAAATTAAAAAATTAAAGCAAGGTGGTGCATTTTGGAGCTTTGTTAGGGGGTAGGTAATTCCATTGCAATGAAAGGGCCTGAAAGTAGTAAAAACTAAAATTGGCTCATTCCACGGGGCTTTGCTACGTACATAACGAACGTTCTAGCCGGCCTGACACCCAAGGCGAGCTCTAACCTATAGTTTACAAAACAGGGGTGGGTAGCGGCACAAGAACAGACGAAACTCAGGGACAACTTAAAATGGAATGGGCCTGACTCACCGAAAACAGCTTTATGACCGTGACATCAGAGAAATGGCCAAACAATGATTTGGGAAATACGCTAGGCTAATTTTACGGATAACATTCTAACAAAAAAACGATTTATACTGTGACAATGACACTCTGGTCTGGTTTCTTTCTGTTAAGATAGAGTGGACGTTGAACAAACGTTAAATAAGCAATCACTAATGCTGCCACTGTAATTTATGTCACGGTACGAAACATTTGATTGATTAGAAATAACAGCTTGCAAAAAATGATAGTTTCCATTCCAGACTAATTAAATGTCGTTTGGAACAATAACGTTGACGAATTAATCTTGAGCGAAAAGAGACGAGTAGATACAAGAATGAATAAATCAATCCTGGCGCTCACAAACTACAAAATGTAAATAAATAAATACAAAAAATATAAACATGAATGAATTAAAACATGGAACTCAAAGATATTGCTTCAAAGGAGCATTTCGAGCATTTAAAGAAACAAATCATAGTACATATATATAAATACAAATATCATATAAGGATGACGTTGTTTTACTCAATATCACAATAAAGTTTATTTTACACTTTCATACAGAAGTTTATCGACAAATAATTGTTACTTAATTGTAAGAATGTGTATTATATCGTACGGATACTAAAACGTCATAAGAAAAGAAATTACATGTAATCCAAGATCATGTTCCATTTTTTAAAAAGAGAGAAGGACTGTGTCTTAAAAATCACTTAAGTTTGGTAGGAATATAGAAACAATAAAAAGGTACCTGAATAGTTTAGGATATTATTGAAATTGTTTTGCTCGAGATGTTATAACCGATGCGAACTTTGACAACTGGAGTTTCTTGGCAGATCTAAGACACACACATATCACTCTAGTCTACATTCAATTGAGAAATAAACAACTTCATGCGTCAAAATTGACGTAAAGGTATTTTTGAAAGTTTAGACAACGAACATTATACCAGACATTCAATTTGGACAAAACTAATACAAAGGAATTAAACAATGACCAAAACAACTGATTCTTTAAACATTTAAAAATGACTTTCATGTCATTATGTAAGATTATATCAATGAAATAATTGAACAAAAAAACAACTAAATGATAAATGATAATACATGGCATGTATTTAGCGCATTTCTACGCCTGCTCAAACCATTGTACATGAAATTATTACCCCAACGGACCGGTCGTAGACATTCTTGCAACTAATCAGAATACACAATGGATCAGCCGATTAAGCGATTCACTTCGTTAATCTTACATAGACATTAACTGCCTATAGTCGGGGACCCAATACAGTAACTGCCGGGTAGACAGGAGGGCGGCAGAAAAATCCGAGAGAGTCCTCGGCGGGATTCGAACTCGAACCTTCCGCATGGTAAGGGAGTGCACTGACCACTACGCTACATGCGCCCACATACTTATACTTATACACATACATATTGAAACCTTGAACTCTTAAACATATATTTGTAACCCGGCAAAAGTAAAAAGAGAGTCAGACTTCACATGTTGATTTAAAAGTATAAAAAGATAAAGAAGTTCAAGCCCAATACTTAAAATTATAAAAGTCTTCGTTCTCGTTTAGATTTTGTCCAGTATGTCTTGATCATAACAGCTACTCCTACGTATGAATTGAGGAAGAGGTAGGAAAAGGAGATAGGAAAGGCTGAGAATACAGTTAGAGTAGTCGAGTGGTTAGAAATAATAAAAAAAATGTATGCTTTAAACTATGACTATTTAGAAAATTGTCTAAAATTAAACAGTACATGGTTTGTTCAAAGGAAGAGAGACAAGGTTCCGCATCAGCTCTTCTGTAACATATGAAATTGAATGTAACAAAAAAAAATAAGTACATCGTTGAAAAAGTCCGTAATACATACACAACACATCGATGGTCATATGCAATCCGAAGAACACAACGTACTGTTAGGGCATGTTACTCAGACAAAATACATTGATACTGATGAGAAACCTACCTACAAATGTCGGTGGTGCGGATGTACATTGATGTACACAACATACTTCCGAGGTGAAAAATTGATCAGTCTCAAAAGATCAGGAACAAGGGTGAACGGGGAACAGATGTTCTGTAACTTGCACTTATTAGGCCAAGCAATCACGAGGAAAGGAAACTAACTAGGCTTAATTGCAAATTCTTATCACATTCCTAAAAATCCTTCATTGCATTTGGGAAGGGAATTGGTTTTATGATAGTTAAATGATTATTAATGAGTGACGGCACATGGCAACAATCCTACCATCCTTTTTTCCAAGCTCTTCAAATGGTATAATGTTTTGTATGTGTGATGGCAAAGGACATATAGTGGAATTATTCGTAGCGTGCGCTATACAAACGTTTAGTGAATGATTCGTTATGGTTCTTTACCACTTGATCTTTAAATATTCGTAGAATATAGATCGAATTAAAACAAAGATTGTGGTTTAGCTCATTATTCTTCTTTTGAAAATCGTAACAAATATACCGACAATGATTACTATAATATTATTATATTACATACTCAAAGATATTTTTCAAGGTGCAAATGAAAAAAAAAATTATCTGCGTTTTCACTCCAACTGTGTTCATACCTAGCAAATATACTACTTACTTATATACCAATGTATATTAACAAAATATTATATACAAACTAGAAGTTCGGTTTGCTGCGCTTCCTCTATTTGTTTACTACGCTACGCTACCTTTTCTTGTGATTCACAATCATAATCTTTTCAAAAGCGGCAGAGACGCTAAATCCAGTCGGCAATGAGAAATTTCGTAGTTACTGCAAACAGTTAAGCAAAGAAAACTAATATTTGTGGACACATTAAACGTCAGAACAGTTTCCTAGGATAAGTTTTAGAGGGAAAAATAGAAGGCCAGATACCTAGAGGTAGACCAAGGATCACCTGGATTGATGGCGTCACCCAATGGACGGGTGTAGTGAAACAAGGCTGCATAAGAAAGGCTGCTGACCGACACGTGTGCTGTGTCATATGGTACGTGACGTGAACCTCGAAAGATGAGATGACACACCCAGGTATCCAAGATGTAGTATCTTGATTTTATAGCAAAATGTATTTGCATAATCAAACAATGTATAATTAATGCAATAAATAGTTTACATGATGAAGTTAGATAAGTGTGATTATCGTGTGGCTTGTTAGGTAAGGTAATAACGTTTTGCTTTTCAATGAACGTTATCGCTTTATTATGTTTGTGTATGTTTAGTTAATTTCTCCTTTTTCAAGTTGAAATTACAAACTAAATATTTTTTTAAAAATAACATGCATCACAAGAATTCTTAGAAATATATGTTAGAATATTTCAATACTTCAACTGTGAATATAGTCATTATCTCTGTATTTTCTCACACTATTTAATATTTAAACACGTACAACGCTATTCCGTATAATATATACAATAGCATCAGAGTATTCATAATTGATGCGCTAAATGGAACCTTACATACTAGAAACATTAGTACCAACATGAACAAATCTGAACAGAGTTAATACACTAATCAATGATACATAAGTATTCAAATTAATAATATTCTACTAGCTTGTATGGCACCCGTTTTATCTCCTTTTCAATACTTCAATAAAAATAATAAATACCCGTAAATAATTACATCGTAGACATCACCAGAGATAAGTGCTCTTCAGCTTTAAGTACAACATTGAATTACTCGATTAGTCACACAAGTAAATACATGACTTAGAGTCACAGTTTGAATTTAAAAAACTCATGGATTCTTATTCACAGACAACTTATACTGTGTAGCTAACAATATAATATGGAAGTATTTCCCTTTATAAAAGAAAAAAAGTACATGCCGGAGAAAATAAATAAATGTACCTTGCATAATAAGACAATCTTTTTAGGTTTTCATATTTAAGATGAGTTTATACTTTCATTTAGATAAATCCAATGATTGTATTTTGAAGACATTTAAATATCTTAAACTTCGATATCATTTCGTACCCATCTTTGTTTAGAAAGTATGTTACACAATTCATTGACTAATGTTAACATACTGCTGCTGCATATAGCCACACAATAAAAGTGCTACTCCCCGAATTATATTTAATTTAGTGCAGATGTCTCAATAAAGAACATGATGTGTGTTGTAAGTACCTTATATATTTATATAAAACAAGCTTTGATCCTTAACGGATAGCGATTAAAGGGTCTTAAACCAATGACATCTCGTATTATAGTTGATAACTTCATCCCTGAGGAGATAAAATTACTTTGCAAAGTACTATTACTGCATCAATAGAAGACACATTTTTAAAAAAGATACTGGTGCTAATTACTTTTCTTAGCAAGACAAACGAGAAAGATCTTATGGGCACCATCGGCTCATGACACTACTCATCCAATTGCTCACAAGGTGGTGAAATGATTGATTGTATCTCTTGCTCAATGACACTGAATTTGAAAGTAAATATATTATAGCAAATATCTTTGCCCAAAATTGAGTGTTGACTTATTGATGTGGCTTCAATAACTGCACAAATATAGAGTCAACATATTTCCATTGCGAGTTTGATACATCAATAACGCTAATTAAACCTTTCTAGTAAATATAAAAGAAATGTAATAATGACATAATTAAGATACATGTCAAGTGAATTTGGATAAATATCAGCATAATTCACTAGTTAAAGAAGGAAGTGTGGGATGAATAAACTCGCTCATAATTTGATATGCAATGTGAAAAAAGACAATAGTTGAATTATAATGACCTTTTCACTTGCATGTCATAAGAAAAAACGTGATTGGTGGTAAAAGTACAAAATACAAAATCAAACACAAGTTTCACTCAAATAAACGGGATGTGATTTTTAAGAGCTATGATACTTACCGTTTTTCACTTAACAAGTTTGTCGTAAATAAGTCCAATTGAATATGCCGAAGCTACACATGGACACACTTTTAGGGGTGTCATGTTATAAGATAGCTACAACCGTATGGACATACGAAATGTAAGTGCTATTATCCCATCATGCAACCCGTGACACATTTCCTACACAATCCTCTTAACCTCACCTGCCGATTGGTATATAACTAGGTTAAATAAGTGGACAAGTGCCATCCAAACAAATAACAATACTTTGTATGGGTTTGTCGCTATAGAACAAAAAACTACATCTTAAAAATGACTTTAATCAAAACATGAACAGCTGTGTTATCAATTTGTCTGTAGTGAATAAAAAACATTTACGATTGAACAGCTTTCGCGTCCGAGGTTGACAACTTTACGCTTCTACTTGAATTAATAAAAGGATATATGTCTACATTTTGAAAGGGTTTCTAATGTCCATTCCACACTCGGTAAGTTAGATAGGCGACGGTTCAGCGTGAACTTGTTATCGTCCTGTAATTATTAAGATTAGTGCACTCCTTTTTATCCGTCCATGTCACAGAGGTTCAGCTTAAAAGTATTAGCATGAATTGCGAGAACACTGATATAATCTTATGTTGAGTGTCAGCATTACCAAGTCACGAATAGGTACCGCAATGGATGCCTATATCATTTAATCACATACAGTATATAACATGGTTCAAATTGTGTTCAGAAAGACAACAATAATAACTTTTATTTTGTAAATTTGTTACCGATAACAAATATTGATAACTCACGGACTATTGAATACAAAGACATGTAGTTGTTAGTTGCTGTACAGAAATATATTCAAAATGTGTAATGTGTGAACACTATAGTAAATAGCGGGAATACTTAGAAAATCATATCGACGCCATTTTTTCTGCTCAAAAAAGCGAGTGTGCATACTTTTGAACTTAATATTTTCTTAATGTTCATGAATGTTTGCACAAATGTTTGCCTGGTTGTAATTAGCTTAGCATGTGAAAGAAACAGAGGGCAGTAACTAACAGGCACTGCCTTTACTGATAAAATGAGTGTCCTTGCATGGCTTATAATTAGGTAAATAGCTTTTTATTAAATGTTGCAGTTAATTTATTAAGAGTATTACAAGTTTAAGCATTAACAATATTGCTTACAAAGCAAACTAACTGCATACATCATCTTTACTGCGCAAACATGTCTCTAGGAGTAATTAATAATTATTTATATTCGTATAACATTTTGGAAAAATATATATTAATGACTGTTATACGTCGAAAATATCATTACAAAAACTAATTACAAAGGGCTATAACTATCTGATTATGAAATAATATGTTAAAAAAGTCCACTTTTACTTTGTCGTTCACTGCGGGATGACCAATGGATACAGCAACTTGGTACTGATGCCAAACAACTTGTTATTTAATTTGGACGGAACTATTGGAAATCAGATATTTTGAAGACTTGTATCGGTGAATGAAAAAAACAACTGTTATTTTACAATAATTTACTCCATAGCTTTACATATTTCAGTTACTTTGATACGTTTGTCAATCTTTGATTGAAGTTATTTCTTGTACTATTATGTTCACTATTATGACAATTACCTGCCCAATATCATTGGGCACATTTCATTGCAGCCACACAAATATGTTTCAAAAAGAAATAAAGAAAACAGTGTTAGGTAGATTCTCAAATGCTTTTGTGATTATTACTATGTAAAAATGCCTTGTTAAAAGATTAAAACCGTTTGGGGAAAGAAAATTAAGGTTTGAAATAATATTAATCATATATCCTGGAAATCATCATTCTGTGACAATGGCTGCCTATGTGTCTTTATACAGATACAAATAACAAGCATAATGCAATCAACGTGTCGCATTACACATCAAATTTTACATGGGTCTTACCAATTATTTTGGCAGCATTTCTAACCAGATATTTATTTCACCT
>JAUUEB010245489.1:0-13374 GCA_032362205.1 Clione limacina | reverse complement strand
GGATACCCTAAGAATGTACACTATGTCTAAAGCTGACGCTTTGAAGTCACAGTCCACTCTTGACTCTTTCTTTTCAACATACATATTTTTAATGATAAAAAGACACAAATAATTTATTATTTGTTTACTTTTCATTTTAAACATTCAACTATGTTACCCCAGGCATTAGGAGTAATAGTTTAACCTTATTAAACATACTGTACATGAAATATGTCTCGTTTAGCAGGAACTTGATACTTAATAGTCAGAACCCCTCTACAGTGCTAAATGTAGAGGGGTTTGACTGTAAGTAGAATTCATTGCCAAGAACATTTCTAAAGCAGTAATTAAAATTCAGTTTTCCTTCCATGACATTTCACAAAAGTTGAAGAACTTAAAAACTGTTTAAACATTACAACAGGCTGACTACAGACTTGACTCTAACTCAGCGCCTGGCGAACAACTCTTATGTGTATCTATTGAAGGGGAAGGTAAATATTTATATAACTGTTTAGATTATTTCTCTTTCTTGATTTCTTTCATTTTTATCTTATCTGTATTGTCTATTTAAGTCTGTCTATATTTTTCTCTCTTATTTTTGCAAGAGTAACTCCTTCTTCTTTTTGTGTAAGATATTCTGTCATGCTGGATAAGATACTTCAATTTTGCAAAACAGTGTCATAGAATGTATATTTCATTTAACTTATCAGTGGGCACTGCTCTTGGGGAAACTTGGGATGCTGTTTGTATTTTCATGTTGAGTATGCTTGTTCATCTAAAAACCATATATCCTTATGTATGACAAAGTATGTTTAAAAAAATCTATTTATATTAAAATGTTACGGCATTGTAAAACAAATTTCCATACAGGTATAGATAAAATGTTTATTTCTATTTGTTAAGCTTGTAAAGATATTGAAATAGATTTAATGCCTTTATTATTTCCCAACATGTAGGGTAGTTTTGGGATTTTTTTTCCAATCTAATTGTCATTATGCAGTAAATCCTGTGTTCTTTAATATCAGGTTCATTTTTGTTACAACTTTGCTATGATTTTATGGTCTTAACATTTTGCATTTATTATCTCCTTTAGTAAGGGGCTACAACCCTGCTAGTGGTGGTCCAGGCAGTAGTCTGATGGACTCCAATGTGGAGCAGGACACTATCAGAGATCTTAGTCAAAGGAAACAGGTGGGAATCATGAAGTTTTCCTTTTTTTAAACCACATGCAAACTGAAGGGTTTCAACATTAGTCTATGATTATTCTCTGCTGATGTGTGTAGTCAAAACATGTTACATCACATAAGAGATATAGAAATAACTACGAGCATGCTGTAAGATTGCACACAAAAAGTTTTTGAATTTAAAGCAATGTTAATATCAATGAACACCCATATCAACAAAAGAAACTTTTTTGTAAATTTCAGTCAACAATATGAATTGACTCTGCTCTTGATAAAGCAAAACCATAATATGTAAATTTCCTACTTATCCGCAAAACAAAATAAGTTATTACTTCCGGGGCACTCTGCTATTTTCAGCATTCATACATAAACAATATGGTAAAAGGTCTATGCATAAAACATAGCCATTTGTCTGTATTTATCTTTTAAAATCACTGGTGTGTTTGAATTGTTGCTCATATTTCACTAGACGGATGGAAATCAGATCAACCATGTATGTGTCTACCTACATATTCAATACTGACACAAAAATGTATAAACTTTGTAAACAAATATTCAAAAAATTTCATAACTCATGAACTCACAACCTTTACTGTTAACCTTTCTTTCAGAACTTGATGTTAGAACTGAGGAACTATGCTGAAAACTCCAAACAGGCAGCAGGAGCAGCTGGAGCAGCCACTGTAGCTGGGTCTTATGGAGCTAGTGGGGGTGGGGGTGGGGGCAAGCTGGGACAGGCAGGACAAGGGGGTGCAAACTTTCCTGGAATGGGAGGTTTAAAGGTAAGGTGGAATGACTGCTTCAATTTAAATCAATACAGATATAAGTTCTTTCTGTCCGTCTGTATTTGTTCCAATGTTGCCTAAAAATTATAAAACACTTTGGAAACAAAGCTCTGAATGCTTTTCATTAATGTTTGCAGCTGTGATTTTTACCTGTTTTACTTTTATTCATGTGACTATCAGTGAGCAGCTGATTGAAGACTATTGACTAAACTTGAGAAAATATGATAATCACTGCGCCCAAACTGTTAGATAACAATGATTTATCTGAACTGATAACATGTTCTGTTCAGGTTTTGTTCAGGTTTTGTTCTTAAGCTCTCAATCAATAATTATCGTATACACTCACGTATAACACACATGCATGTATAATGCACACCCAACCTTTGACAATAAATTGTGTTTAGATTTCTATGTTAAGTGGTTAATGCTATCCATTATTTTTTAGCTAGACCAAGTAATGATAAATCCTTATTGAATATTGAACTGAATTTTGCTTTCATAATTAGAATATTATTTAAAAACAACCAAATAACAATAAAGTTATCTTTGAAATTAAATTTTGTTTTGCTGATTGATATGTTTGCTTTGTGGCAGTCTGGCAACACAAGTGGCTATGACACTAGTGGCAATGGAGGTTTGGGGGCTGATGGTTTACCTGGTCAAGGTGGCACAGCTGGTAAACCTGGTATGCCTGGTCATTCAATGGGATCAGGCGGCACAGCACAAGGTATGGGAGGAGTCCAGAACCTGAAGTTGGGAGGTAGTATAGGGGAGTACATCAATGCACCTATGGGTATGATTCCGGTGAGTTCAAAATCCTTTTCCACTTCTTTGAAGCTGTTGAAATGCCTCAGTGCTTCAATTTACTGTAAAAGCACTTTTTTTTGCATCAACTTTTATTTCGCGAATGTCCAAAAATGCTGATAAGTATGTTCCTCAAATCATCATTTAATTTCATACTAGTAACTTGCATTTTCGCGAAGCAGGTGTTCACTCACGAAATTCGCAAAAATTAAATCCTCGCGAAAAAAAGTGCTTTTACAGTAGTCAAGTTTGTAAGGCGTCAATGTTATTTGGATTTATTTGTCACGGCAATATATTTACTCCTATTTGTTTTAATTAATCATTTCAAGACTTTAACAAACTTAAAGAAATTTCAAGATGATGTGTAAATAAAAGTTTGTGTTAGTCCTTGCCACTTCTTGGGTTTCACAAAGCTTGCATAAACCACACCCTGGTTTTATGGTATGTGAAGTTGAATTATTCATTTGTTTGATACACAATTTTGTCAACTTGACCAAATAGTAATCAAAGCACCCTTGCAGGGTTGCCACATTCTACAGCCCTCTTGAGGAGGGTCTTCTAAAGACACCAAAATAGCCCTCTTGAGGAGGGTCTTAGCCCTCTTGAGGAGGGTCAAAGCCCTCACCAGGGGGCCTTCTAAAAACAGCCCTCAGTAGAGGCTCTCAGATTTCTGTGGCAACCATGCATGGCTCAATAGTTAAGGCAGCCACTTCAGGAGCTGAAGGTCTAGAGCTCAAAACCTGGCCAGTTCATACCTTATTTGATTTTGAAATTTAGCAACAGTCTTACCTGTTGCCTGCGTTAAGAAATTTGTGCCAAGACAAGTTTGTAATGAAGTTATTGAGCTTTTTTGGAAAAACTAGTAGCCTAGAAAATAAATGGCAGAAACATGGATAAGATGCAAATGGCTAAAGCTTTAGAACATAAGGATGCCAGATTGACAAAGGATATCTGGATATTTTGTGGTATTATCATCTTTGTTATAATTTCATTTTTCATCTAAATTTGTGAAATAAGAAACGGTGCAAATTGTTTGAGTTCAGAAGCACTATTAATACCAGTATATTTTGATCTAAACCCATAGTAGTGTAAAAGTAGTAAAAAGTAGCCAACCCAAAGTTTTACCTTTAGTAGTATTAAGTTCTTGCCTATAAGTATAAATTTGATACCTCAAACTAACTGATGTCTATGTTGACTTTTTCAGGCCAACACACAGCTCCAGACAACATTGACAGTCAACCCAGGAGATCAGACCAAACCTGTAAGTCTTTCATTGATTGACCCACATTATTTATCAATTTGTTGTTATCTAAGTTGTAGGTCTAAATGGTAAAGGTCTGGATGTTTTTATAAAATCTACAACTCATCATCCCAATAGACCAAATGGTTGATGAGCTTTGTATTTTTTCAGTTTCCTGAGAAATACTCAATTTCTACACTCACTGTCTGTTATTATGTACCTTCCATTAACTTGGTATATACGTGTACACTAACTTTCCTAGGGTCTGGATCTGGATCTGGATATTTAGTTCCAAAACTGGCAAACGCCATATCGCTGGAACGTGATACTAGGGTAGATTACTAAATTGGTGTAGTGTGTGATCTCTCCATACTAAGTACATATATATCATGGGCCTATTAGCTTAGTGTTCAGTGCACATGTTTACCATACAGGACATCTGGGGACTCCCTCAGATTTTTCTGTTGCCTTCCTGTCTGCACAGCATTGTAACTTCGTACCCACTGTAGGCAGTGAATGTCTTTGTAAGATTACTAAGGTGAATTGCTTTACTAGCTGATCCTTTGTGAACGGCTATATAATGCCATCTATTATATTGCAAAAGACAGTTCAAGCTCTTTTGGCATGGAATAACATTCTGACCCAGTATGGATGCTCTTGTAACATATTAAGAAAAACCTGCCTGCCACCTTCCTGTCATCTGCCTGTTTTAGAATCTTATACAACCCTGCAGGCAAGGAGCATTCCAGTCAAGGTTAGAGATAAAAAAAATAATGAAAACATCATAAAATTGCCGCCGCATCAGATTTCTTATTCTTTTTTCTTGATTTTCACACTTCAAAAGATATAAAAGGTGTTTTTCGACCCTTTTTAGAATTTGCCTGGAGCGCTTGTCTTTAAACAAAGAATGTGTACATGATTTGAAATTATTGAGTATGCAATGCTTTTTGCATTTAAAAAAATTAAACAATAAAAAAAAATAGGAATTGAGACAAAAAGGGTGTTTTGAAAGAGCAAGAGAGGAAAAAAAGTGCATGCCTCATCTGGTTTCTTAGAAAAAAGTGATGAGAATCTATAGTTTTTTTTATACGGCTGCTAAAACCCAAGTTTTACCCAATCCATGACATACCAAGGTCCTACTTTTTCAGATTTACCTGTCCCATGTCATTTTCTTATTTTCCTCCAAACTATATCTTCTTCGTTACTTGGCTCTAAATCCCTGCTGTCCAAAACATCCTAGACAAGGATTGGAAAGGAACAGTGTACAATTACCTCATATAATTTGCAGCATGCATTCCAACATTTTTCTTTAAATCAAATATTTACTTTATATGATTTACCTCTTGACATGTGTCATCAGATTTCAGATGAGTTTTGATACACTTATACTTTTCCTGAGTTTTAATTCACCTTTTCAAATTCTTGTGATGAAAGGAGCTTATTTAAGGTCATCATCATCATCATCCTTTAAAGTCAAAGTCCATGTATCATGGGTTAGACTCACAGATAAATGGCAGCTCTCCAAAGATCATTGTTCAGTACAATAGTTATGTTGATACCTAGGGTCTTGAGGTCCTCAACAACAATAACAATAACATTAACCACCTTGTAACTATCATTATCAACCATGATATCGTTATTATCATCATCAACACAATATAACAGCAGATGTGATGATAATAATCATTAAAGATGATCATACATTAATTTTAAAGGTGGTTCGCAATCTTTAATAATTTGCTACATAGTAGCACTCTACGTCTGAAGTAATCATCTCTTCATATTTTACATTCTGTAGTTCTCCTCATTAAATACTAACAACGCCATGTTTCTTGTCCTCAGCCTCATGTTGAACTCATCATTAGCACTACAAATGGTAAGTGTTACTTCCACTAAGGCCAGATAAAAAATAATAGATTCTCATCACCGCCTGCATCATGAAATTGTCGCGTACGGGATTTCCTTTTTTGTTGTTGATTTTCACACTTCAAATAGTTTGAAAAAAGTCTTTTTCTACCCCTTTGTTTCAAAAATGTATCTGGAGGGCCTGTCTTTAAACAAAGAAAACGTACTTGAGTGCGCAAATTGAAATTATTGAGTATGCACCTCTTTTTTTTTGCGTTTTTGAAATTTAACAATGAAAAAAAGAAAGGAGAGAAAAAGTGTGTTTTTGAAAGAGCAAAAAAAACATACATGCCTCATTGGGTTTCTCAGAAAAAAAATTATGTGGATGTATAGTTTTTTATCTGGCCTAATGCACATCAAATGTGATACAAGATAATACAGAGGGTTTTAATGGTATACTGATAAATATTTTGGTTGAATATAAGCACAGTAAACAGGCATGTTTTAAGAAGCAGATTTAGCAGTGCATATTTTTAAGCAAAATAAAAAACAAAATCTTGTGCCTGCACATCTTTGATACATGAAGCAAACAGATAATGTAAAAGTTGGATTGCTAGTATGCATTGTTTAAATCTTTTTAGCTTAACAGCAAGACATGAGACTTATAGTGTTATGAAAATGAAAGAGAAAATTGTGGTATTAAAATGTGGTATTAAAGTACAAAAGCATGGAAAAACGAACAGGAGGAGTTGCACAGTACTGATGCGCAAGTGAAATAAATAGACGCCATCTTGAAAAGGAGTCAGGCGTGGAAGCAGTCATTTGGCAGACGTGAGTGAGAGAGGCTGGTGATGCATTGCCAGCAGAGAAAGAGAGAGAATGAAAGAAAGAGAGAAGTACGACAGAAAAGAAAGAAAGAGGAGCTTCATGAAAACATTCACAGCGAACCAGTAAGATAAACAAGACATAAAAGGTAACCATTTTTCTATTGATTAACTACAAAATGTTTAGTTTGTAGTTCCTTAGAATTTGGATCATACCAGGTGAAGTGTTGATGAGAAAGTCAATTGATTTCTGACATTTGCTTATTGCTTAAAAAACTTAGATTGGAAGATTTCATCCCATACATTTTTGACATTTATTATTTTTCAAGGCTTTATTACAAATTTCAGGGATCTTGGGGATTAACGTGGTCTAGTGGCAACATGCTTCTTACTAAGCAGGAGATTGGGGGTTCGCCACAACATCCGGGCCCCACATCATCAGGTGGCAGAAAGTGTATACATAAATAGGATGTCCCCAAACAAAGCAATTAACACCAAATCAGAGTAGAACACAGCTAACATCACAAGAACATCACAATATAATAAAGGACTGATCATAGCCCAAAGATCAATTGTAGATAAGAAAATATATTTTGTGCAGATTTAGTATGTTTGTAGTAAAGCCTTGAAAAGAAATTGTTCTTAACCATATGATATAGGTTGGGTGGTTTTTCGATGATATATTCCATATGTCAAGATATTAGCTTCTCAGTATTTTATCAGAACCTTAACTTGTGTGACTTTTCATGGCAATTCATTATAAGAATAAAAACAAATAAATATTGTAATGACTTGCATAATTTTGTCTTTTGTTCACCCAGACACTATTATCAGAGCTGTACTTATCTTTGCTGAGGGAATATTTGAAGGAGAGAGTCATGTAGTGTGAGTAGAACAAACGATTTTGGATGTAAACATTACTAGTCCTACTTCTTATATTGTTTTATGAATTCTTGTTAATTATAGTGCTTTGTTTATTTTTACAATTCTTTATCTGGATGCAGCCTTCCTTCTCAAATTTGATTAGCTATTTACTTTTACGGCAAAATTACAGTCTTAAGTTGGCTCTCCTATCTCGATGTTATCGATGACACTGATTTTTAGGATTCAGTGATCGATCAATCACTCGTTTTATAGAACTTTATATTAGTAGTTAGTAGTCAAGCAACTAAGATCCACCATATGTTATCTATCCTCTATTTGATAAGACCTTGAATATTGGAAGGTGTGGTGGTGAAATTAACAAGTTAAACATGTGTCAAGCATGGCAGCACCCATTGAAGTGTTCACCACTGGCTTTACAAATTTTCTAAAGGATTTTCTCTAAATATCAGTTTAATTACAAAGTTAATAGACATCTTGTAATCAGCACATCAAAATTAGTCAAACCAGTCATGAGTCATTGAATTTAAAGCCTTTTAAAGAAATTTGAATATATTTGTCAAATGTGAAAATTGCATGTGTTGTGGATTTCTCCATTATATTTTTTGTAGCCCTTTGACTCAAGACTAAGAAACATTTTGATTAGACAGATACAACAACAAACAGAACATGTGATTCTTGTTACTAGGTCACACATGAGACATGATAGTAAAGGTTGGAGTATAGGCAAGGCACATGATCTTATCTAATTGGTTAAAAAGTGGTAGAGGCTCGTCTGCAATCCATGTGAAAAATCCAACGCCAATTCTTCCAACTCCCAACCAAATATATATAGGTCATGAACTAGATGTCAAATGATTCAAGCAAAACAAGTGATCAATGCTAAGAAAACAAGAACCATATGGAACAATGTGTAGGAGCATTAACTCGATTGATGTGTTTGATACTGAATTGATCAGACTTCACTACTAATTTATATCGACAATACAAAATCAACAGATTCATTGTCTTTTGTGCTTGTCAAAACTTAAAATGTAATACAACTTGTTTTATTTCATCTTCTCTTATTTGTTTTAAGACATTTTTTTACTTGATTTTTGCCTGTAAATTTAGTCACTCTGTTAATCAAGATTGACTATTCAAATTGGATAGATGTAGTTGAGTTTACCACTATGCTAAACCAAATCTATATTGAACAGTTGCTTTTGACTATGCAGAGAGTCCCTGTTTTTATTTACATACTTTTTATTTTTTTTATTTTTTATTTCCTTGTCAGTCATCCTAATGGCCAAATCATCAGTAACAACCTCAAGGTGCCAATCATCCCACCCAAAGATGTCCCAGTTGACCTGCATATCAAGGCTATGATTGGTCAGAGGGCAAGGTTCGTCTCCAGTCTTTTCTAAATTACTTTTTGTTTAAGTCATTATTGCTATAAATCACAACTTGGTAATCATTAAGGTTAATTAGTGTAATTGACAATGGAATGGTTGAGTACTGTAACATATTGTTGTTTTGTTGAGTGGTTGATTGTAAGTGTTTTTACAACCCTCGAAGCACATAAACATTTTATAAAAGGTGGGGGGGGGGTCCACATTAACATCCTATCCAAGGAGAGTACAGTGCTGCCACTGTTTATGACTTTCCAAACTTAGATATTGTAATTGACAACCGAAAGAGTATTCAAACTTGATTAAGCTTGATGAGTTATAAATAATATCAATATGTTTCAGTAATCAATCTTGATTAACTGTGTTAATTAGTTCTCTGTGAGGTCACAGAAGCAGAATGCTTATTTGATGTTGACACTCAAGAAAAATGTTTTTATTTTTATGTTATTTGTATTCTATTGATAAAATCTTCAATACTTTTTAAAAATCTGAAAATGTTTATGACCAAAAAATGTGCACAGATTTGAAAATGCTTCACATGAAAAGCTTTTTTGCCTGCAAAAGTTTCAAGCTAAATGAAGATATGCTGTTTATGCTTCACACTCACTTATTAATACACTATTTAAAGTTACAATTCTTAATTTAGGATGTTGTATTTTAAGAAAACAAATTTTCATGTCAATGTGGAAAAAAAAGTTATCTCAATTTGAAGACCTATAGAAAAGCAGTATAAGAATATGCATGAAGTTATTAATCAAGATTATTCAGAGTGCCTTGAAAGAATCTATTTGATTTTGGATTGCAACCAACCTGTAGCTTATGGATATTTGAATTTTCAGAGGAACTGACAACGGGGAGGTTACCTGAAACTTCAAGTATCCCAAAAAACTACAAGTAGGTTAAAATACTATGAAATGTGTCAAAAAACTCATCATGGACGTTTGCTTAACTTTCAGCAACCAGTTCCATGTCTTTGAACTAACAAGAACACTTCCAAGATTTTCCATGTACAGCCTGTGTACCACGCCAGTTTCTGAACCCCGCAGTTCTGTCAGTTTCTCTTTGAATGAGAGGCCACAAAGGGTAAGTCATGATTGGATTATTGTCTTGATATCAAACACAACACCTTAACATATTTTAACTTTGTACCAGGTGTCTCATAATGAGAGCACCCCCACACTGACACATATATACTAGACCAAAAGTAATGGAGGTTTCTGTCATTGTCCACTTATTAGTACATTATCTTATGTTTCTTCACAAATTGTTTTCATTTCACTACAGGTTCTAGGCAAAGAAAGACCTGTCATTTGTAGACTTCAAGAACTTATACTTTACATTAAGAACCTTATTTGTAAATCAGCAATATCTCAATTTAAGTTGATAATAGAATATTTGTCTCACTTATTACGTATAGTTATACTTATTGAGTCACTTGTAGCAATTTTTTGGGGGAATTTTGTTCAGAACCTGTTAATGGTTGCTATGTGCTCCTTATATACCTGGCGCTTGGTATTTTAGAGATCCTGATAAGACTGATTGGGAAGTATCAGTATACAGTAATTTGCTAGGATGTACAAGTTGTCCTACACACCTGACATCCTATGTTTGGCAGCATGAAAGCAGCCAGTCACCAATATAACCTTACCATGTGTTGATAAGTTAAACCCCTTTATAAATGTATATCTTATATCCTCAGATGTTGATGTGGATCAACCAGAACTTTTTGTTGCTTGATGACTTGACAGTGGAGGGTGACCTTAACTTCACCTTTATGTCTTTAAGAGGTTCAGGTCCACTAGCCTTAAATATGACCCAGTCTGGTCAGGTATGTAGAGAAGGTTGTCGTGATGTGAATAATAATAATTCTAATCACCGATATTTTCACGTTTTGGGGGTCCTTTTTTACTTTGGCTCTGCTGTAACTCAGGCAGATCCAACTGTAACACAATTTTACCTTATCAACATTCTTAGAAATTCATAAAGAATCAATCTGTTTGGAAGCATAACAGGCTATCATGCTATAATGTATGCTTTTCAAGAGGCTAAAAACCTACAAATGTGTATCTTTCTGGATTGTTAGCTGAAGCTAATAGTTTATTGTACTGAGTATTGACTTAGATAATAGGCAGTGAGATATTTATTAGGAATTTTTTTTTTAGGCCAGAGGAAGACATTGGCTCCAATGCAATCCTGGCAATGCTTGGCATTGAGAATCTGTCATTCATTATCAGAAGATCTAGGTTGCATTGGTTTGGTCACGTGGAAAGAAGTGAGGGATGGATCAATAGAGTGAGGAACCTGAAGATTGTCTCAAGTAAGGGCCCAGGTAGACCTAAGAAAACCTGGGAAGAGTGCTTGTGGAATGATCAGGTGGTGATGGGCATGACTGCCATCAACCCCTATGACCGTCTAGCTTGGTGTGGGAGATTGAGAAATGTCAGGCGGGCCCTACCCTCTGTAGAGGATTAATCCCGGCCCGCATCAATAAATAATTATTGATATGATGATGATGATGATGATGATGATGATGAACTATCTCATTTCAGCAACAAAAAGAATAAAAAGAATGTACACCTATTGATCAAAAGGAAATTAAAATTTCCCTCACTCTTTTTATCAGGTTGCAATTAAAACAGATGACATGGACTTAGCAGGTGACGTAATCCAGTCACTGGCACAGTTTCTCAATATTGAAGATCTGCAGACAACAGCAGATTTCCCTGTAGAAACAGAGACATTGAGGCAGATCTTAGTCAAGGTGAAGTGAACTTATTTACTTATCTTCTTTTTAACATTGAACATTTAACAGCAAAATTATTCAGCTAACCAGTTGACTTCATATGAGCTAAGCAAATGAACAACACAAACATGATTTGCTTTGATTTTTTTCTTAAATGGTTATTTTTTAAGTATTTTTTTCAAATAAGAAGTACATCCTAATACATACATCTTGATAAAAAGTCAGATAATTATTGACTTATAAACGGCAAATTAATGAGCTTTCTGATTAGACTTCACATTTGTTGAATATCTCTATGTTGACTAAGTGCTGGGTGTTAGTCTTTCTATCCAGTGCTATTGTCCTCCACTGTAATATATCCTCTGTTTCTCTTTACCACGATGTGGTTCTGCATCTTTTGATAACATCACACTCTTTAGTTGCTGATCTCTGTGGTCCTGAATCTATTAATATATTGGACATATATTTATGTTAGAGTACAACAATCAAAAGAAACGTGCATAGAAAAAAAGTATTTATGTTTATGATTTCTTATGAGTTCTTCTAGATATTTATATTGAAAAGTTTAAAACCATTGATCATCTGCAATGCTGAATGTTTCAGGTTGATGAGTTCTGCTAGATATTGCTATCAAGAAGTTAAAAACCATTGACCATTGGCAATGTTGAATGTTTCAGGTTGATGAGTTCCATAAAGTGAGGAGCAAACTAACAGCTGAGATGGCGGACCATTCCAACTTGATCCGTAGTATGGTGGTGAGAGCTGAGGATGCAAGGATTATGGGAGATATGTAAGTTATTGACCTTCAAATTTAGCAAGTCTTTTTTATATATGAGGTAACAAATCCAGATGATTTAGGCATATTTTGTAAATTTTCTTGTTTTCTTCTTGTCTTATGATTTATGATATTTTTTGAACAAAGATTGTGTGTCATCTAGAATTTTATTGAAGACTTTTGTGACACTTGTTCTGGTTTTATCCCCAGGCGCAGCATGCGTAAGGGCTACATGGAACTTTACGATCTGAACCGTGATCTCATCTCTGGATACAACATTCGTTGTGGCAACCATCAAGAACTGGTTGCCTGTCTGAAGCAAGTGAATCAAATCATTCAGAAGGCTGGTAGGGTCCGAGGTAAGTCATGTGAATCCTTTAGTTCATGTTGTTTTCCACTTCATTGAATGTTGATATGGTGATAACCACTCATTAAAAAACGTTTTTAAGGCAAAAACATAGTCTGTAAACAAAACATAGCCATTATCAGCATGTATCTATGTGAAAGTAGGTGTTGTGTGTTGTAAAATGACTTTTCTAATACAGACTTTTTACTATTTGTATAACAATGGTTTCTTTATGCACAATATATCTCATGAAGAATCAAGGCAACACTACTTGGACTGTTATCATTAAATTTAGTATGACATGGAAATAATTTGTTTTTAAATGATAAGATCTGAAACTAAAGTGCAAAGGCAATTTAATAATAGATGAATAAAAATAACAAACAACAGACGAACAGACAAGCAAACAATCAAACAGAGTAATGACAATCTCATTATTTCAAAACTGATATTTTTTTTATGATAAAGTAAAATATATTACATGTTGATGTCTAAAAAAATTGATATTATTGTCATTATGTGTTTCTAAAAACATAACTAAGACTATCTTTTCTCTCCCCCAGTTGGTAAATACAA
>JAUUEB010245378.1:0-13375 GCA_032362205.1 Clione limacina | reverse complement strand
TTAGCTTCCATTTTTACTTTTTCTCTCCCAGACACCCTTAACATAGCTCTAGAATGCACAATTAAGCTTTCATTTTTCAATTTTTTTCCAGACACCCTTTACAAAGCTATTTAATGCACTGTCAAGCTTCCATTTCCCCCTTAATATAGCTCTAAGATGCACTTTTTAGCTTCCATTTTTGATTTTTTTTTCCTCCCAGACACCTTGACATTATATCTCTAGAATGCACCATTTAGCTTCCATTTCCCCCATCCCCCCCCCCCCCATGAACATAGCTCTAAGATGCACTGTTTAGCTTTCATTTAAAAAAAAAATCTCCCAGACCTCCCTTAACACAGCTCTAAAATGCACCATTTAGCTTCAATATTTTCAAAAAATTCCCCTTTTGAAATAAAACATTAATTTTTCAGTTTTTATGTATACTTTATCGATCAAAATTTTGGGGAAGCTTTTCAAGTTGCCAAAGAGGGGGGGGGGGGATGTTTTCAAGATTTTGCAAGAATATACACCCCTGAATAACTCTCTTCCACATAAAACAACACTTCTTAAACACCCAAAAAGGTTTAAACTTGTAAAATGGTGCTTGAATAGGGAGCATACTGACATTAACAAAACATTGGACAACTAGTGACTTGTTAGATAACAAGGTTCTAATACATATTGATTATAGAATGATATAATTTTAAGGTATCACAGAAAATATTACTAATTTATTTTGTGTAAATCTGATATAACTTCAATAATTTCTTTTACTGAAGGTCCAACATACAAACTTTGTAAAGAACTGCTCTTACCTGAAAATCTGTTGATCAAATCTAGATGAGCATATTAACAGGTTTCCCCTCGCCATAGTTCAATTGACAATCATACAATTCTGCCCTCTATATGTTTGCTGTTTTCCTGAGCATGCAGTCAAGAGTCAAATGGGATTTTATTTCAAACAGCAATGTCCATCCATGTCAGAAGAATTCCGGAATTTTTAAAAACACTATTTTCTGTACTTCCTGCACTCTTTTTTTAAACCTCATTATCTCATTGAAAATCTGCCATAACTTTTATGATCTCTCACCGTTTCCACTAATCATCTTTTAAAGATTATGCTCATATCACTCAATTGAATATTGTTAGAGCAAAGGTAACAAAAGAAAAAGTATTGTTAGTAAAAAAAAAATGTAAAGAAAAGCTGAGTACTTACCCTTTTGGTGCACAGGTTCTGAGAGTTATCCTCAGTCTTAGCCAAGTCAGATGTATACAGACGGACAAGAGATCATTAATGATGATAGTGATACTCTGCTTCCATTAATTTTTTCATTTCTTGTTGAATTCCTCCAGAGGTAGATGAAGCTTTCACAAAACTATGCACTTGTAATTATTGAAGTCATTCTAGTTAGCATCATTTTTGGCTTGAACTCAAATGTGCACCACCACCAATAGCAAAAGTTTAATTTTTTAAGTTTTCCAGAACTAATTATTTGTGTATGGTTAGATGGGGGAATGCCCATAATGCAGTAATGGGGCTTTTTGTTAAGTTTAAACAATTTTCTGCATGAGACTCAGGAGTTAATTTGAACTCTTGTTGAGCTGAGTAACCAGAAATAATACACTGAACTTTTTAAAGACATTTAACAACATAACATAAGTTTTATATTTATTTTAGGACCTTTTCTAAAGAATCTCAAGAACCTGAAGTGAATTTTTTTCTCAAACTTTTTTTCTAATACATTAAAAAGTATCAACACACTTTCACTAGATATGACCAAATACTCATACTGTTCGCCTCTTAGTTTTTAACAGAGAAGCAGTCAACCGTTTTATGTGACGTTGTAAACCTAAAAGTAAAAGAATCCTCTGTGGGATCTGGGGCCAAACTATGACCAATAATTGTCATCCTTGTTTGTGGATTCTCAAATTTCATCACTCAACCTTCTTATCTCAAATTGTATGAATCCATGACATATAGCACTTCTTTACACTGGGTTTTCCATGGTCCAAGCTTCAACGTTGCTGGCACAAAATAGCTTTGGTATGTCTCATTTAAGTTTTTCTTAAATTCCCAGGTGTTTTCATGAAAAAGCTCACATTATAAAATCTACTTTGGCAGATCACTTTTCTGAGATATGTATCACATGACAAGTCTATCATATTTCTGAACCAGGAACAGAGTTCAAGGTAAGGAAAAATATAAACATAGATGGGATCTTACTGTACCAATCCGGTGTATCACCAGGGATATCTATGCTGAATAATGACTCCCTTAGACGTGGCCGCCCAAACATACTCTCTATATGCAGTTCTATGTGGTGCCAGTCATCCTGCCTTTGCCACATTCATTTCAAGCCAGTATTATATGTCATCCTCCCATTGGCTTCCCCTCCAACACAGTTTTTAGTTTATCACATCTTTTGACGTGGTGGAGCATGTGACTGATTCTGATATTAAGTTTTTTTCTTGATTGTTATGACATGCATAGCAGTTTTCTACAACATGTCATTTCAACAAAGGCCAGCATTCTTTTAAGATCTTGTTTTGAGGTGTCCATGCTTCACAGCCATAAAGTGCTATCAGGAAAATACAGGGTTTCAGTACACATGGTTTTGTTTCATGGCTTTGACCTTCCAGGTGTTTTTCATGTTGTTTAGCTTTTGGTTTACTAAAGCCATATATATCTCATGTTTGGAGCTGCAATCTTTTAATGGCATCAGGAAACCTAATAAAAACTACTTAATTGTGCAGGGACTGTTTTTCTGAATCCTCTATGTTGAGTGGTATCACCGATTGACACAAAAATCCCATTACAATTCAGCATGACAATAGAGGAACAAAGTTGAATGGCTTATTCAGCTTCAACTCTGATAGAGGTTCTCATATTCCATCAGCCTTATGTTGATATTATCATTTCTCTTGATGTAATGAAAATAGTCAATTTTATAATTTCCACATGTTGATGTTTTGACTGTACAAAGAATCACTCATGACCACACACTTAAAACTTTGGCATATTTTTTATACACACACAAAAAAATATTTAGAAAAAAATAAGCTAATCTATATACTTACCAAATGACTGTGGGTTGAACATGGTTGGTGCTATATAACTATATTTAGCTGAACTGAAACATAAGTTCATTAGTAAAGATGTATAAATAAAGAGTTGATAACTTTTATTATTCATATCTGAAAATAAATTGAAATTGTTAATATAGAGTGAGCAAGATTCAAAAAGTCAAACTAGTTTAGGCAACTCAAACAAGTCTGTGATAAAAAGAACAGTTCTTCCAAATAGCTCCTATCCTGTACCTGTACAAAAAACAGTCCATAAAATTGGATTAATTTGGTACTGAAATAATATCTTTACTGTGACATAAGAGGGATTTTATAGCCTGTAAAAGATTTAAAAAGAGGATTAATTTTGGGCATATTTGTTTAAGCATCTGAAAAGAAACAGACTGTGTCAATTTCAAAAGTGTTCATCAAAAATAATATGTAAGAGCAACATTGCAATCGGCATTGTAATTATTAACATCAAGAGAGAAATCTGGGCAATTAATAAAATCAAAGACTTCTAAATATATTCTCCAAGATCTGCAAAGTAAAAAATAAAGCAAAAGATTAACAAGCCCAAATCTATTTCAATAGGTTTACATAAGCAATTGAGGAGATTAGGCTCATATGTTAAAACAAAACCTCAAGTCCTTAGCAGACTAGAATACAAAAAATACAGTACAAACTGAAGTTTAATAAGAATTTAGCTTATTTAAACAGTCATTTTTCTTTTAGTCAATAAGTTCATTTTATGTTTAGACCCTTTTTTATTTTCAAGAACAATCAAATTTACTTAACTTAAACTGTTGGTTCATGATGTTAAAGAAAAAATTACACTAATAGATTAAGATAATCAAGGAGATTATTTGCCCTTGTGATAATATATGTCATAAATACAAACAAAATACCTCACATGGTATGCTAACAATAAAGTTAAAATTCTCTAGGTTGAAGAATGTACCAAATATCCTGTAGTTAGCATTTTAAACACTTGTTTTGGTGAAGTGTCGACAAATAAAAGAAATGTGTTAACATGAGAAACAAGCTCAAAGCTCCAGTATCAAAAGTTGTCAGACAAGATACTGTTCTACATACTGCCATTTCCTTCAATGAAAAAATCTCATCATCATCCTCTTCACTTCATCCCCACCCATCTCAGCCCCTTTAAATCGCCCATATAGTCAGTCTTAAGAACATCATATCAAAACACCATAACAAGTAACGTTTCTATGGTATCAAAATATCTTATTTCATAAAGAACTGGCAGCTTCTTTTAACATTATTTCAAACATACAACATACGCAGGTAAAATGTAAGAGGGATGCTACTTGTATTTTGTTTAATATTTGTTTTACACTCACACAGACCCATGTAACCAAAACTGGTTAATTTATGTAAGTTATATTTGTTTTTCTCTTCTTAATTACAATCTTTCATCACACTGCACACACATGGGCTGCAAAACAATTTCGAGGGTGTCCTCTGTTGCCCTTTTGTCATATATTTTTTGTTAATCTAATTTTTTTTACGCAGTTTTAAGTTCTCGTTATTTTTCAAATTTATGCCTCAAATGAAGGGCTGCCACAGAAATTACTTGTTGGAAGTGTTTACACCATATTTTACATGGATTGATCCTCCGGATTAAAATAACGATTAAAAGCTGTCATTACTGATGCATGACTCATGTCTCACATCATGTGTTACTGTAATTAAACTTCTCTGTCGTTTTGGTTTTTCTTGTCATTTTGAATATTGTTGTGCTCTTTTTAGGACTGTGTTGGCTTCTGGTCCACCTCTTTAACCCATTGCTTTGGCCAAATGCCTGTTATAAAAGCATTTTCTATATATGATTATTTAACATTGGACACAGGGATTAGAGATGTGCCTGTCGTCAAGTGTTTCACGCTATACAGCCATCACTGGCCTAGGCAAATAATCAAATCATATAAGATTTATTATCTATGTATTGACTAGCATTCATCTGTATGTATTACAATAAATCAAACAATAACAGTTATAATAATAAAAAAGGTGGAAATTGGACAGCAGAAGAACAACCTTGACAAATAAAACATAAAGGATTTAATTTAGGACACATGCACAGGAATACAAGATAAATAAGGCACTTTACCCCTCCAAACTTGCTCTCATCTTCTTCTTCCTCCTCTTCTCCCTTGTCATCTTTTTTCTCCTCATTTTCTTCAGGTTCTGTGTCCTCCATGATTACCTTAAAAAGAAAAAGAATTAACATGGAACTCCATGAACCATAGGGTTCTGAAAATATTTTAAAAAGTTTTATGAAATTTTTCTACAAACATGAAATGAAAGCAAAGGTGAAAATATTCATCTTACTGTAGACAAGTATGTGGAACATACTGAAATAGTATTACAAATTTGAGAGTTTAATAGGCAGCTGCCTTGTATGCTTCCTTGAAGGCCATCTCTCTTTTATTGTCATTATTTTAACCACTAAAAGGCTGTTAAAATCATATGGTTGCAAAACTTTGATTCATCTAAGCATTGTTCTTCTTTTTCCTCACATTTTTGTTTTACGGGATGAGTTTATGGTTTTGGGCATAGAAAATGGTCTCAAAAAGACATAGAAAAGGGTCTAAAAAAAGAAAATATTTAAAATTTAAGAAAATATCATAATAGGAAATTAAAAGAAGCTATTGATGTCCCTGGTCATGCTGTAGCTAGCAGTCAGAACAACACCTACAACAAATTAGCAATGATCTGAACACTCTATCCCCAACTTGAGGTCTACTCTCAACTGAGTAGCATTCAGATCATCAAGCAGTTTGAAAAAGCTCTGATGACAAGACCAAAACATTACATGTTTTGAAAACGAAGCCATTGAAAGAAAATTACTTATAATAAATCCACATGGCTCAAAATTATTAAATGTATAAGAATACTAATAATGTTCATGTAGATTACTCCTTACCTCTTCAATTGAGTCTTCTTGCAAAAGCCATCTCAAATCTAGACGGATGTAATGGCTTGGTAATGGTTCCCAGTTCTTCTTCACCTTTTTGAAGGAATACAAAACAAATTCTTAGCATCTCTAGAAACAATATTTAAAGTCTGATAACATGTTGCTTCAGTAGGTTACCTTTTACACAAATTTGCCATACATATGTGTGAGTATGAACAATTGTCACAATAAAATAATAATCAATTAATTGCAATATCAGCTGAACCATCAATTTCCATTGCCTATATATAGTGCTTCATGAAATCATTCCTTACCATAAAAGATTTATAATATCTTTTTCTATTCTCAACTCTTAAAGGATGGGTTTGCATCCTTTACAAACTAAAATTAAAGGGATGCAACCAAATTTGTATTGCTAGGCACCATTTCAAAATAGTTGTCTCACCTAAAATGACAAATAATGAAAATGACACATGAGACGAAATGTATCATTGTGGCATGAATAGAGATATCAATCCCTTAAGAATTAAAAGCTCATTTAATTTGATCACTATTAACTGCAATTTTTTAAAGGAATAAACTGTTCCCAGTAATAGTACAGCGTTTTTGTTATTTAAATTTAATGCAGTTTTATTTAGATGATAAAATCTTTTCTAATTATTTTTGCATTCAATGTCAAAGATGTACAATAATTAAAAAATAACATTGTATATTAAAAACTGCTTCAATCATTTATTGGATTGTTATCAATGTTTTGTTCTTTTTTTTGAATAAGTCAAACTTAATTAGTTAAAAAAGAAAAACACCTTTTCAATGTCCCACTCAGTCCACTGATGAATATTTCTCTGTATGCACGTTGAAATATCTGCCTTCAACTCTCCAACATATACCTGCAGATTAGCAAATGAGTAATTAGTAACAATAATCTTTTAAAGGAGAGAGTTCAGTGGTCTTGGTCTTAATGCACGCTGTCAATATACATGCTGTATAGACACACACACTGTCTAAATGCATGCTGTATGAATGCACGCTGGTTAATTGCAGGTTATATGAATACATACTATATTATTGCACGCTGTCTTATTGCGAGCTATATATTTGCACGCTGTATAAATGCTTACTGGCTTATTGCAACGCACATTATCTAAATGAATGCTGTTAAACTGCTATCAGTCGACTTATATGCTGTTTGAACTCTAACTGTCTAAACATATGGTCAATAAACTGTTAGAACAAACAATGTTGACCCATTTTTCCCCTATATTATTCGTATACATACATACAGTCACTTTCTCTAAAAGCATGCCTGTTTTCTGGAGAGAATACTAAAAGTAGTTTCTTTCTATATTAATATCTTAAATTACTCTGTCATATTCGCTGATGACATTTCCAGTTAATTTTTGTGAAGGATGATTTAGAAAAATAAAACTCAAAACTAGAAGGTGCCCCTGCCTAGCTTAAGTTCCTCAGACTGGAAAGTAATCTGTGGAGAGCTGCCATTTTACTGGGAGTCTTAACACATAATACATGGATCTCTGACTTTAAAAGATGGTCATTAGCCTAAAGCTCCATTTTTAATAATTGATTAAAACATTTCCTAGTGTCCCGATTTACCAGTTTCAAACACTTTTTTCATAAAAAACGTACATCAAAATTTTTAAAGTGCCACTAAAATGTACAACTTAGGTTTGTAGTTTCCAGGGGGCCCCTTTCTAGTTGTTTTCAGAAGGCAGTCTTAATGTTAAGACTGTTAAAAAAGTAGCAGTTGGTTGTGGTAAGAATCTTTTTTCCTGTTGGGCCTTTGTGGCTATCAGGGGGTCTTTAATGTGCTTTACTTATACACAGGACCTACATATTATAGTTCGTCTTCAACTAGGTTCTAGATCGTACACTGCATACCTATGAAGATCTAAGCATGCACTAATGATATTTTTTTGACATGTGTGGCTAGCACCATCAGCACATATTTATTCTTATAAAGAAAAAAACACCCTTTAAATTCTAAAAAAAAGGTAGTCCATACCTGAAAGCCTTTAGACTTGGCATAGCTCCAAAACTCAGCAAAATGAGCAACTTTTTCATTGGTAGCATCAAGGATGATAAATGGAAAGAAGCCATCATCAACAGTTTTCTTGAAAGACTTGAGCAAACTCTGTCGATAGGCTTCTTCAACTGCTTGTTCATACTCATATTCTAAAACCTATTGGATGTGATGATGAGAATACTATTTAAAAAACGAGTTGTTTATATTGGGAATATATAAAAAACATGTAATTTCTCAATTTTAGTATCAAACAACAATAGCAGACTTGCCATCTCATTGTAAACAAAAGAAACAAACTAAAACTACCAATTTCCAACATCACATACATAGGTCCAACCTATCAAAAACTATATTTTAATCTAATGTATTTTTCTATTGTATAAAATGTGAAAATGAAATAAAAAAGTTTAAAAAAAAACAAAAAAACTATATTTTATTTTTCAACATTTCAACTTTTTTAACATTTAAAAAAACGCAACACCATATTTAAATATAAATTATTCTTCAAAATGTGGCATATAAATGTTAAATGTTGAAAGATTTAAATCAAAGTGACCTGTAAGATAAATAAAACAACAACTTTGGTGTCATTCATACCCTTTTCTTGACTTTTTTTCCAGTGTCAGGATCTGCTACAGTCTTGTCTGTTTCTACCATGAAGTAATCATCCAGGCACAACATACGTGGGGCACCTCCACCATTAGCAATCTCTTTTTCCTATTGATGGAATAGAATTTACTCAAAATATTCACAAGTATCTAAAGTCCAAATACCAAAGAAAAACTAATGCTTTTCTTAAATAATGTACAGTATTTGAATATCTTAATTGACAAAATCAAGTTTTTAAACTGGTACTGAACTAGTATATTTGTTTGAGCGGAGTAAACTTTCGAGCTATTCAAAAAACAAGCAAACTTCCTGTGAAAAGTGGAAGGAATCAATTACCATAAGATGCTGTTGTATGCCAAATTTCAGCCAAATATGAACATTAGAAGTATATTTTTATGGGGGGGGGGGGAGGGGGGCATGCATAGTCAGGGGCCTGTATTTGGGTGCTGGCCCTGAAATTTTATAACTTACATTAAGTTGGGTCCAAATATAGGTGAATTCCACTGAAATACATGGATCAACGGATGTCTGGGAGCCCTGCCCCATATAAGACAACTTCTGGTAGTGTAAAAATTGGACTTCAAACAAAAATATTGCATTAAAAGCAGAGGAGCACCAAATATTTGAAGCAGTCATTGTCCTGATTTAAGACACCTGGATTTCTCCCTGAAAGGGCCCTGAAACAAGATGTGTGGGCAGTTTAAAATTAAAAGCTCTGAGAAATCATGTTAAGTAGATAGTACTAGAGGTTAGTCCTTTTCACTTCTCTTTCAGTACTCTATATTTCAATGACAAGAAATAGACTTACCCTTAGTAACTTGCTCACATAAGTTTTGCCACTTCCTGGTAGACCACGAATGATGGTTACTACCTGAGGTGGTCTGTTATCTCTTCCTGGTGAACACAATAAGTCCTCTACCTGAAATCAACAAATTATACACACAATTATATTTGGTACAAAATGGTATAAAATATCGTCTAACATTTAAAAAAATCGAAATGTCTCTAAATAATAACACACTGACATACAGTTCTGAAAAATCAATATCAATTAAATTAACAGTGATTTTTTTTTTAAGGAATTCAACACTGTATTTAAGAGTGGGTAACTTTTATCAAACATATAAATATACAATATGCAATAGTTTATTTAGGCCTTCAAAAGAAACACATGCCTACAGCACATGGCAGCAAGTTTAAGGGGGGGGCTCAAATACAGCTCTTGCTCAATAACGTCATCAACAAAACCTAAGATCAATATTTTGAGAGTACGTAAAGAGATGAGAACTTTAAAGATCTACGTTTTGGTCAAAACATATTCCAATCAGTAAGTTATAATCATTGACCTAAATATTTTTAACAATATGAAAAAAAATCATGTGGCTTTGAGTAATTAAAAAATGGTATACGCTTGAGACATCATAAATCAAGCTCCATAAACCTGTTTTTATTCCTATTCCTATGGACAGCAAGAAGGAAAATCCAGAATTCATTAATTACTCTTTCACCCTCAATCTTACCTTGACTACTTCTGCTTTCTGTGGCTTTGGCGCTGGGGCTGATGCTGTGGGACCTCTGGGCGGGGTGGCATGATGGGGAGGGGAAAGACCTCGACCATGGCGACTCCTGTGATGAACACAAATAACAAACATCATATACAGAATTAAGTTAAAGATACAGTACTTTTTTAATCTTTATACATTTTTATACTATAATCACTAAGGAGTTGGACAACTCATATGTAGACTGAAGTATGTATTGAACTGAAGATCTGATTTTGTTCTTTGATATAAATGGGCGCTAATGCCGGTTATGGATGCCAAATACTGAACAAGATTTCAAACTTAAAGGAAGACTTGTGAAAATAGATTTCATGATTGTCGCGATGTTGCACTTATGTTACATTAGTAAATTTTTATTTTGGTTGTTTATGTGAGTATATTTGAAACATTATTGTGCATTATGCACATACAGCAATTTAAGGAGATAGAAATGCGCGATATTGATGCCAATTATTATCATTACTATTGTTATTAAAAAAGGTGATAAAGGAGAGATCTTTCGTCTGTCATAACCCAAAGGAATTGAGACTATCTATTTTTAAACTCAAGGAATGTTTTAAAAAATTAATTGCAAAAAAGTACGCTGTTGATGTCTGTACAAAGAGTCTTTATATTTGCAGCATAATTTTATGTTGTTTTGCCAAACCTTTAAGCACATTGTATTATTTTGTGATAGCAAATTGAGTACATTTTATATGAACAATGAAATATTATCTTAGTTTAGTTTATGTAAGGTTTTACAGCACTATCGACTCAAAAAGGTCATTTAAGCACTATATATATTGCTATGGCATCAGACAAGTATACTACAATACAGGCTAATTTATTAAGCCATATCCAACAGTTTATGTGTGTACAGCAGAAAAACCAATGTTGTGAATTCAAATTATTGACAAAGAATGCAGAGTCACTTATAGACATTTCTGCAGGAGGAAATGTTGATATTTCTTATTACTGTATTGTATTCTGTATGTGTTTCAGTCTTTTGAAAGTGTGTTTGAGTCTTGTGAAAGTATATTCCTGTATTTTCAGAGAAAAAGGCAGGGAGCTTGTAGAGAGGAAAAGAATGGATGATCTGAGCAGCATAAATGATGGCAGAATGAAAGAACAAAATATAAGAATTCATTGACTCTTTCGATTAACATTATGAGCCAATTTTAGTCTAGAGGTAGAAGAAGACAAAACATGTGGGTATTTAACAAATAACAAAATACAAGTACACACATTGAAATCTAATGAAATAGTAACAAGGGCGGGTAATTTAATCAAAGAAAAAAATACTAATAATTGTTTAGTGTCTTACCCTGGAGTATAAATGATACTTTTTAAAAAGTTTTAGTACATACTTTTACAACAGACTTCAGATATAGATTAGCTTTTTTTAAAACCATAGTACCAACCTTGGTGTGTCTTTGTCATTAAAGTTAGGATCTGGACGCCCATATCTGTCATAACCAGGAGGAGGTGGGAAACCTTCTCGTATTCTCGCCTTTGCCATTGCATCGCGATCTTCTTGGTCACTGGGTCTAGAGGGGTCTACAGGTCTGGTGGGGTCTCCAGATCTTGATGAATCCCCTCTACTGAAACGATCATCTCCTCGCAATCTATCATCTCTTAAACGATCATCTCTCAATCTATCCTCTCTCAGTCTATCATCTCTTGGTCTATCATCTCTTAGTCTTTCATCTCCTCGTAATCGATCATCTCTTAACCGATCATCTCTCAATCTATCATCCCTAAGTCTATCATCTCTAAGTCTATCATCCCTAAGCCTATCATCTCTAGCACCAAGTCGTTCAGAGTCCCAAGGATCACGACCATCTCTGTAACCGGCTCTGTCTCTTTCTCGATCTCTGTCATCTGGCCGAGAACCAAGTCTATCTTCAGCCCTATCTCGAACACGGTCAGCAGGTCTACTAAAGGGATCTCTTGAGTCATATCGACCACCATAATCAGACCTTCTGTCTTTGTCAGTCTCAGAAGAACCCAATCTACTGTCTCTATCATCAATGTCTCGCCGTGGAATGCGGTCACGGTCATCTGGGTATTGACCAGATCTTAGGCGATCAGCAGGATCTCTCCCTAGATATCCCATTCTGGCATCTTCTGGTCGCTCGCCACGAATGTCTCTCCCCCTGTCCTCAGGATCATATCCTGGTCTAACACCTGGTTCAGGTCGAGCTCTTCTTGCTGGGTCATCATCTTGTCGCAACCTGTCATAAGCACCCCTTCTATCACTTTCAAACCCAGGTCTCCGTTCATCTTCTCTTGTCTGGCTAAATCTTTCACGCCCTGTTTAGAAAAAAACAATTAGTAAAGATTGTTGTTTTTTCTCTATTTGCATTTAATTTGGAAATTACATAAAAAGACTGCTGATTAATATCTGTGTTGAAAACATCAGGGTCTTTCTTTTTTAAGTTGGTGGAAATTTATTCAAGTTATCCCTTTTTTAACAAAAATCTGCTAGTATATCTTTGATTATTGTATGTGCTACTGAGCCAACTAGGATGAAGTCAACTTAATCATTGATTTACACACACTTTGGTGCTTTCCCACAATCAGACAGTGGCCACTATCCAACATCACATTGTTCTTTACACTGCTAAAGAAAATAATGTCTAAAGCTTACATTCCAAAAGTCTGTACGAATTGTACGAATCGTACACGGGGGGAATTTCATGAACACGGGGATTTTTTTGAAAGATTTACGCACTTTTAACGCGAATTAGCTTATTTTTTTGCAAATGCAGGCAAGTGATAAAAATATTCAAAAATTGGACATACATAAGAAATCATCAGAGAACCTGGGGATTTTATTTCAAACATGGTGGGAAAAATACATGGGTCTGATAAAGATAGGAGTGAAGACACGAATTATAATCATGAGAACCCGGGGATTTTGTTCACAAACGGGGATCATCCCCGTGTTGAGAATATTCCCAATGTCGGGGAAACAAACAGATTTGGCAAAGATAGGATTGAAGACACAAATTGCGACCAGCAGAACCCGGGGATTTTGTTCACAAACGGCGATCATCCCGAGAATATTCCCAATGTTGGGGAAACAAACGGATTTGGCAAAGATAGGATTGAAGACACAAATTGGGATCAGAAGAACCCGGGGATTTAGTTCACAAACGGGGATCATCCCCGTGTTGAGAATATTCCCAATGTCGGGGA
>JAUUEB010245377.1:0-22048 GCA_032362205.1 Clione limacina | reverse complement strand
CCCCCCCCGCCCCTCCAATTTCCTTCAAAAATCTATTAGGGAAACCAGAGTAGGTTGTTAGGTCTTATTCAGACTCTGCAAAGGTAATGACAGAATAAAAATTATTCAAATGAATAATGTGATCACAAAAGCCATTTGATTAAAGATAAGCAATTATTTTGATTAATAAAAGAAGGTAAAGCCTAGAACATAACAAATTGTCTGAAATATGTAAGCTATGAGAATCTGAAGCAGTAACAAAGAACTGTTTTTGATCAGAATTAATCAAGAGTATTTGAGATTTATAAATGAATTATATTTAACCGAGACAAGGATTGGTAGATGGAAAAAATCTAATAATAATAAAGAAAGTGTGGTCAAATTGTTTACCATAATTGATATATATATATATAATATAGTATAACACACATAGTGCTGTGGTAGGCAATGACATTGAAAACTTATCCAATCAGAGTAAATTACAATTAATTATTCCAAAACATATAGCAAAGAATTTCAGATCACTTTTGAAGGAAAAACAAAATATCAAATGCAAGGGCTATCATCAAATCAAATTGATTTGACAAAATATACTAAAACAAGAATAATTAATGAAACTGATTTCTTTTTAATAAAATAGATAATGAAGATATCAGAAGTTTATGTTTAAGAAGTTTCAGCAAGATTACAAGAGCTTTAACTGGTTTATCAATGATGAGAAGATATTCCTGCTGGCCATAGTCTTGCATATGAGTATAGGTAAGGAATGGAGACTGGGGTCCACTTACCAGAATTTGGCACTGTCACATTAAACATAATGTCTCTTGACAACTCTTACTGTGAGATATAAGACAAATGCTGAATTCAGGTTTTGTGCCAAATACAAGCACAGGTACTCTACAATGTGACGACAGGGAAGTTTCACTTATCATTTTTAATTAAGTGTCTGAGAGTTTTCTTGCAACTAAACTTTGCCATGGGGCTGAACAAACATTTGAATGTAAATCACTACACAGTTGATGTCATCCTATGTATTTGGTTCATGAGAAAGAGTTTATTGTGTGTTGGCAACATAAGAGATGTCTTTGACAAAATTCATATTCAAGAATCTTTTGATACATAAAGTGGTCTGGTCAACCCTGCTTACTAAATTAGTAAGGAAAAATAAAACAGAGAGAATAAGGTTGTCAAGAACTAGAAGCTTTAACGTAATACATGAAACAAATAGATATCCAAGCAGCAATAATCAAAAGAATTATAGATCAAATATTTTCATTATAAAAAGCGCTCTTAAAATTACACGCTTGTTCAATGATATGGAGCGTTAAAAAAACAGTAGCAAAGGATGATTTTTAAAATCTTTGGCTTTCATATTTTAGAATAATATAAAAAAAAACAACAGTAGTTTCATTGTAAAGCAAACTGTACTCATAAAAGTTCTCATACAGTCTCTGATCAAATATGAATTCTTAAATAAACATAGGAATTTAGTTGATGACCAGGATGGTCTCATAAAGATTGGTATTTACCTTCAAATAGGGTCTAAGTGCTAATTTTTACAATAATCATTAACAGGGTTTTTACATGTCCAATATGTACAATTGATACAGACCTGGGGCCTTATGTATGAACATTTGGTAGTTAAGCCAATTGATTCTTTAGTTAAGACTTTGGGGTAGAAATTGTTCATTGGTACTATAATAATATAAAAATGTGCATATAAGCTTTTAACCTGTCTCCATGCACAAGCTTCTAGTTTGCAAAAAGCTGCTTTTCATTGCAAATAAAGGTTTTTACTTCTCTGGTAGATTCATCATCATATAACTTCTCAGGGTTGAAATATTCTTAACTAATTCTGTAGCATCTTGCCACCTGAAAGGTTGCCTCTAGAACAAACTGGCATGACAACCTTCAGATCAGTCACAAAGTAACAAGAGGTGTGTTGATTTTTTTTTTGGTGAATGCAGAGGAAAACATATTGTCAGCTTGAGGATGTGAGATTCTGATACAAAATGAACACCAATAAGATTAGGGAAGACCTAATATACAAAGCCTAGCCTAATCTGAACCATGATCTAAGGTGTCACACTTTTCTACTCAAACTGGAACCAAAGTTTCACTTCTGAATTCAATTCACCAAAACAAGTCATGTGACTTGATGAACTCAGTGCTGTTATGGCAGTTCACTCTGAGACAACCCTTGAAGAAGGCTGCATTGCATGCCACTAAAATTTCAGAAAATGTGTCAACTAAGAATCAGAGAAAGTAGATTTACAATAGTTTTGATTGATTTACTGACAATAATCAGGACACATTTTCAAACCAAATAGTTTGTAATCATGCCTTCCCAATCTTTAAGTTGTAAAGATTTGACATGAGACATTTATGACTATTTATATCATGTCAAGTGAAAAGGAAGTTATGTACAAAACAGTGTGTAAAAGAGATTTAAATAACTGATCCTTTTCATTATCAACACTAAAGATTTAAACTTGCAATAAGCACAATACATGTTGCCAGAGCATAAGATCACAACATGTGTACGTAACATACAGTAATATATGACAAAGGTCATAAGCATAATTTGACTTTAAACGAACTAAAATTTCAATAGCAAACATTGCAACAGTCTGATAAGAGAAACTGTTTACTCAATATCACAGTGTCCTGTCCAGTGCACAATCTCATGATAGGGCTTAAAGTGAACACAGAAATCTTACTTGTTTCATTTTTTTTAAGAAAAGCAAATAAGAACGGATAACAAGTTTTTGCTTTTCATTACTTGGTAAATTCATAACCTACATTTTAATAGGAGAAATCAAAAAACATTTCAGTGTTTACTTTGAGTGCATAATCAATTGTTGCACTTGGAGGACAATATAAGTATTTTGAGATATTCAATTGTGATCCACTATATCTTTCATAAATGCCAACTGTAACCCTGAGGTCTTGAAATGCCTGATGCTATAAAATTAAGACAAGAATACATTCAAAGAGTTTTCCAACAAAAAGTAATAAGAAAAATGTTGCTGATTTCCAAGGTAATAAAGAAAAAAAGCTAGGCAGTCAGAAATTCAAAAACTGATCAATCTTTAAAGTCTGATGACTCATAACAGGTTATCACATTTACTTAAAAAACAAAAATATAATATTTTCCGTAACATAAGATTAATAAAAAAGCTTATCTGATAATAGGCAAATAAGTGTAAGTTGAGTGGAAGAAGTGAATGTGAGCTACATACAATAGATTAAAAAATTGATAATTCTTGTCCGGTCCAGCAGGTTATGAAAAGTTAAATAACAAGAAAACAAGGAATTCCATGATCAAACTACAACAACAGAACTAGGTAACGGACATTTTTATATTTTAGTTTAAAGCACAATCATTTTAACAATTGTATTGCAAACAGTAACAAGGATATATTCCATACACATTAAAACATGGCCATCGTCTATCATTTTAATATTCTTTACATTTCCAGGAACCCTAAAAATGCAGTTTCATAAACATGTAACTAGAAACATCATATACTTGAGCCAAATATAACATGATGATGTAGGCAAATATAAAAACTTATGCAGTAAAACATTGGTCCATGACAGAATGACAGGTTTGAACCCAAACATGTAACTTAATGCCGACTCATTTTATACATCCAATTCTTAACATGATTTTTATGCGTAGCTTCAAAAACTGTTTGATGCAGTGATACATGAAAGCAAAGCAACTGTCTATCACACAATTTACTAATGATAAACAAAATAAGGTCAGATGATATTAACACACGCTGCCTTGACCATTTTAGTTAAAGACTATTATGCAAGACATGCTTGACTAATGATTGTTCCCATTGGGTTATGGAGATAAATTCAGTTAATAGCTTTGCCTTAGAAATTAGGTGTTTCTCAGTTTAATTGGAAACTTTTCTCATTGATTCGAAAGGTCTATGAAACTCTCTTAATACACTGTTCAAACAGTTCATAAGTCAGAAGATTTGCTTTTGCTTGGTTAGTTGATTTTATAAGTGGCACTTGTGAGTATATTCATCTTAAAATATGTTAAACTCTACCTATGTTGTACATATACCTCCATTAAAAATACCTACTTATTTTAATACAAAGTAGAATTTCATAATCAATTATATTTCAAACTATTTGTTCTTTGATGAAACAACTACCCCCTTTACTATAAATCATAGTTTCTTATATACAAATGCATCCTACTCTGTACATCCTATATATTTACAGTAATTACAATAAGACACTACATCTAATCAAAGTCAACCAATATGGCTTAATTTATTGTACTAACCTCTAACCGCTAATAAAGTTTCAAATAACAAACTCCATCCTTCTACTGAATTTCACTTGTTATGTGATTAGCTGCTGTGTCATGCCATTTTACAATTTCATAAAATCTAAGAAGATTTGGTACCATTCAATGAATACCCCATTGACAGAGTAACAAATACACATTATGAATAAAGAAAAAAACATATATTTTCTTTGATTGATCAACCATTCAAAACAACATTTCATAAATCAATTCTCAACAATGTAATAACTTATTAGTGGCATTTGTTTTACATACAAGAGGAAGCATTTTGTACTACTATATACATTTTATCATGTGCATTTTTACAAAATTTGTTAATTGTTTGACTGAGTTAGAACACATCTCCCGAGCTGTGTTGGGCCTGAATCAAGTTTTCTGCTCGTCGTCTCTGGCTGCGTCTTAAGGCATCAGCTCTTCTGTATGGTTCATTCTTCAGATCTGTTAGAGGAAAGAAGAGTGTTTATAATAAGAACAAATATAATTTAAACAACTTACCAAGATTGTGGCTTTACTGGCCGAGCAGGAGACACCATGATCAGGGCTATGCTTGGACCACTTTTATAATGTGCTGAAGATTACAACCATGGACGATTCTGGCAATAATCTTCATACTTTTTGTATTGCCAAAATTCCTAGCACCTCAAGTGACAATCTTGAGGCTTTTGATTGTGACGATGATGCCACTTCAGAATAATCAGTCCTTAAATCGGGATCTAATTCCAAATATTTTTTATAATCCTATTTTTCTTGAACGGATTCAGTGATTCAGTGTTTGTGTTGGTTTTCATGGTAGTGGCACATACAGCTATATTTGTTTTTCATACACATGAAAAAATATATTCAGCCTTTTGGTTCCCAAGAGTGTCAAAAGTTATTTTTTTGTAATATGTTATGCTAATACACATTTTTAGCAACAAAGAGTATCTGTCAGTCAGTTTTTTGGCCTTGAGGGTTCCTGTTTGACACAATAGTTTTTTTTAAAAACATCACCTTAACTCAGTTAGCGGTATCCTGAATACTGTATATGAGAAATTGCTTATAACGAAAATGTTGCTGTTTCTAAACAATTTTGGTTGTTTCTATTGTATTCATATTTAGTTTAAAATAAGTGAGAAGGCTAAAATGATTACCAAGCAGAATGTCTTCAAGGGCTCCATGATACATATCATCTTGTTTCAGCAAGCGCCGCTTCTCTTTGATCTCACGATTACGGGTCTTGAGCTCTGACACCATAGCCTCCTGATAAAGGAAAAAATCACCAGAATGACAATCTATCATTTCAAAAAACAGTTCAATACAATTTGGGAAATAATTTTAAGTTTCATAAAACATTTAAAGGGATTACCCTTCACAGAACATATCTCTGGAGTTAATTCTTTTTGTGATTCATGTTCAAAGTCATACTGAAGATTAGGTAAACGGGCATTCCATTTTAGAAATATCATTTGTAATGAAGAGTTGGGCACATGGGGCTTTCCATTTTAGAAATATCATTTATAATGAAGATTAGGCACATGTACATTCCATTTAAGAAATATCATTTATAATGAAGATTATGCACATGAGGCATACTGTTGTAAAATCATAATGAAGATTAGGCTCGCATGGGCATAGCATTGTAAAAATGTATTAAAGATTAGACACATGGGGCATACCATATTGTAAAAAATTATTGAAGATTAGACACATGGGGCATTCCATTCTAAAATATAATAAATATTTAGGCATATGAGACATACCATGAAGATTAGGTACATGGGGCATACCATTGCATTGTAAAATCATAATGAAAATTAGGCATGTGGGAAATACAGTTGTTAAAACATAATCAAAATTAGGCACATGGGCATACTGTTGTAAAGATTGGCATATATGACCATCGACCATCTGCCAAAAATAAGATCACATAAAATCTTCAAAAAGAGAAACCCACACAATTTTGGTAAAAATTCATTTTATATTTATTTATTTATCAAGCACGGCAAAATAATACTCCTTAAATATATTAATTCTCCTTTCTGCCAACCCCATTCTTATGTACCATAGATTCTGTATCAAAGAGTCAGAAAAATTTGTAAAGCATATAATAGCAGGCTAAAAGAATGTCCCCAGTTCTCAAGACATTGCTTTGAGACACCATTATGAAGAGGAAAGTGATAGCTCATATTTCTTTCTCTGTGTTGCAACCAAATGAGGCGTGAGGATGGTGGTTGATGAATGAAGATGTGGTGTGACGTAACGGAGCAGCATGATAGTCCATGTACTAACACATTTCCATTTAAAAAAAGTAACAATGAGAATATCAGTGGAGAGAAACACATGATAGTAAATGAGAGTAAGGGTAAAAAAGAAACGACAATAGTGAAAAGGAAAACCAATGAGGATGTTGCAGGCCTCATGGTTGTTAATAGTCCAGTGCATTTCCCTTTTAGCTTTGTTAACGTTACTAACATTCCAACATACATGATAAACAGTAACAATATAACTTGAACCTGGGAGGGGAAATAAGCATATCAATGTGTCTTCTATAAAGCAGAGCACCCTTTTTTACCTGAGTCATCTTCTTGTCCTTCTTTTTCATAGGTTTTTCTATTGGTTGCATCATACCTGCATCAAGTTTCTTCCTACGCTCATTCTCCATTATGGCTTGCTAAAAGTAGAAACATAATATGAATCAATATAATCCCTTGAAGCAATTGTTCATTTTCAAGAAATTGAGACAAGTGATATTTCCTCGAAATGACAAACAGATGAAATCACAATAAATAAATTCTATAAAGTCTGTTCAAATCAAATAAAGACAAATTTCGTTAATATTTTATACATTCAATTATTAATTCAAAATAGCTTCCAAACTATGTCAAAATCAATTTGCCTTGTCACATATATATTTCAGGCACTGTCACAAAAGTTTAAAGGGCACTTTTCTGAGGGCAGAAGTACATTGTTGCAGTTCTTAAGTGAAAAACTGTCACTGATATGACCTCCAAAGTGTTAAAACATAGCAAAATAAAAAGGTGAACAAAATTAAGGACAATAGCAAATGGGATTATCAAAAAAATAATTAACTACAAAAATTCAAAATAGATTAGAGAATTTTCACTGTAAAACGACATACATTGGTTGCCTTATCAAGCTAGAATTAGATATAAGACAGCCATTCTTGTATCAAATTTCAATCAGCTATGAGTCACCATTTTACCTTAAAGCTATTTTCAACTTCCTCTTCATAAAAAAACATACCTCAACTAAAAACTTTTGGAGAGAGTGCTCTATCTAAGTTTCTGTGAACCAGATATTGTGTTGAATAGTTTACCCTTATTTGTGAGAGCAGCTACATCTGTGCAACTTCCAAACATAGACTTACTTTTTGATTTTGATTTGTTGATGCTTAGTACCAAATTAGAATACCCTTACTATTTTTTCTAGAAACAAAGTAAGTTGATATCTGCACTTTTGATATAAGTTCTTATGTGTTAACAAAATACCTGACTTTCTAAAAGGGTCTCTGCTGTCCATCATGTCAGTCATCACACCCAGTACATTCCCTACATACCTGCAACCACAAATTATGCTATGGGGAACTTAAATATTAACTTTTTGTTTTTTTGTGAGAGTTCTTGCTTTCTTCTTCTCATCATTGTTTCCACTACATGAAATGGGTTATGTTTAGCATACCAAAGTAGGATTTGCATATAATCTCAAAATCGGCAAAAAAAAGATTATCCCCACCAATAACTTTCACAACATCAAAGTATTAAGGCATGAACAGCAGGCTTCCCACCATACCTTGAAGCTTCCTACAAAGCGTACTAGTTGTGCGAAAAACTGATTAGGGGATATGCTCCGTGGGTTTTCTCCATAAAACTCAACAACTTTCTTGTAAGAATCCTGAAAATATACAGAAAATATGTCAAGTCAAGCAAAAACCAATTATGGCTGAGAAAAATGTACATAACCTAGATGAATTAGCAATATAATTCCTGGTGAGAAAGCTGGAAAGGCATTGTGCCTTCTGGGTTCACAAATCCTCATTGGCTTTATACACATGAAACATTTAGATAAGCTCCTTCAGGTTATTTTCCTAACTTCTCTCATCCTTTATAACTACTACATGAGAGGCTTTTCTTTTTTTGTGATCAAACTTGTTGGAGTCAGTATTAGAAAATAAAAAAGGTAAATTATTCATGATCATAAAACTGTATAATGTCCATATCAATAGCAATAAAAATGGTACATTGATGTTAACAAGTTAATGGAAAATACTAAGACATTAGCATTAGATAAAGATATTGAGAAGACAATAAAAAGAAAGCTTTGTAAAGAGTGTATTTAGAGTCCTGCAAAAAGTGCTCATTTAATTTTTTTGTGCATGAGATTGAACATTTTCAAAACAAATCTTTGCAGCACACCTAAGATCACAGAGGGCTTTAAAACCTAATTGTACCTGGGCAGTCTTGACATCTACCAGCAGTTTCCTGAACTTGTCTTCAGCATTGGCAAGGAAATCTTTAAGGATAACTGGACTATCACGAGATTTCTCGCGTAGGACAGCCTCCTTTTTCGTGATTTCCATGCCTTTCTCAAGCTCATGGATATCTGTACTGATATTTTCCATGGACACTGAGGAAAAAGGTATATATACTTTATCAGCTACAATAATTCACTTAAGAACATAAAGGATACAGTTGAATTAAAATTTGATCAGAATCCACCCAGAAAACCCAACATTAAAAGACTATTTTTTTGCATTTGAATCCCCAAACATCACCAGAGGAGGAACCACCAGAGTTAGTCTGAGAAGTTGGACTTACTCTCAATAACATCAATGATCTTTGACCATCTAAGAGGTCACTGAATAGTGATCGGAACTTCTTCTTGTTCCTGCGCAGTAGACATTCAAGCCTGATGACGGTGACGAGAAACGTCGCTTTGTAGGGATAAACCCAAGAGTGAGAGAAGGTAACTTTTCTAATATTACAAGACTAAAGAAACACTCGTTTCCCCCTGAGACCAAGTCTTTAGGGTGGAAAACACAGTTTATGGCCCCACAGCTACCTTAAAGTTGCCATTTTGGACTAAGTCGACACTTAAATAAATACTTCTAATACCAGCTACCTTATAAAATATAATCCAACTTTTACTTCATAATATTGGACATAAGGGTAAAAGCCCAAAAATTGCTGGATTGGTTTTATTCTAAGTTGTCCACTTATATTGAAAAAACACTTAAAAACAATTTTTTTTTAATAGGCAGAAAATATTCAACTCAATTCATTCTTAATTCATCAAAGAGATTGTATGTAAAGCAAAATGTTACACAATGGACCACTGCAATCAAACTTACTGTTTGTATTTATCATGTTAAGAAAAATTGCATAGTGTTATTTTCTGAAATCTGACCAGTATTTATCAAAGCAAGTTCAGGATTCTTGCTTTCAAGTCAATTGTAGAACATTTGCTTTGAATTATCTTATTTAAATGGACACTGATTAAGGCGTTCAACTTAAGATCCTGTTGTCTTAAAACATTTTGAACTCAACCTCCCTAAAATATGAACATTTTTTGTACATGGTGACAGTGATTAGTACTCCTGCAAAATAGATTACATTATCATTTATTTATGTGAGACTTTACAGGAGACAGACAAAAAACGCACATTGAACATAAATCCCTTTTGACGTCTCTATCAACACATCGTAAGTTATATTGGAAATGGTATTACTTCCACGTATTTACAAGCTGCCATACAAAGGATGTAAAGTGTATAACAACTCCTACATTCTACTCAGTTACAGTATATTGACATCAAGATGACCATTTTACCTCAATCCCTCAATGTCAGTTGCTAAACTGCCAATTAAAACAGTAAGTATAACCTTGTCTTAAATAGAACTTTCAATCATATGACAGCCGTCTCTACTTATGTGCTTGTGGGTCGTCTGTATTCATTTTGTCAGCAAAAAAATTAATTAGACATATCTACCTTATAAATTTTTAATTAATTTCTAGGTCTTAACTTACCTAGAGCTGCCTTGTCTAAGAACCTAAGTTCAGAATCAAAATTGAGCAGTTCTGGGAACTTGTCCAGCACTGTCATGACTAGGAAATGCATTAATGTAGTTTTCTTGTCTCCTGATTTGGTATCCGAAAGCTATTAAGTAAGAAGGGAGGCAAAACACAAAAATTAATAGCAAACAATTTTGTATGATGAATTTCTGTAAAATTCCAAAATTTGAAGTTAAAAGTTTGAAATATAAATGTCTAATAATAATAAGGCCTTAATAATCATTAGGCCCTTCTTTGAATTATATAATCCTTATAAGCTAAAAAAAAACAAAAAACATGTACTTGTATATGTTTTAAGTTCAGAGTAACATCTAACATATCTAGAACCTAAGGGGAAAGTTCAAGCATGATTTATTATATTCTAAAGTGAATCTGGGAAGAGGAGAAATAGTTTTCTTTATCATGTATACCTTTACTGAAAGAGTGAACAAAGGTCTTTCGCCATTCATACTTTTCTGCAAACAAAGTTTGTAGAAAAGACATATTTGCCATTTTACAAATAGTTCTAGATTGACAATTTAAAGTCAAAAATCTTTGATATTTACTTAAATAAAAATAATAAATTCATGTGCCTGCCACAGAAAGAGACCCAAGGTATAAGGGACTTCTTACGTCTAAGAGAGTATCACTTGCCATTCAATACACATGGAACATATTCTTTAACTTTCTCGCAACTTTAAATATTCTGATTGAAGGGCAAAGCATTTAATGCAGATTAATCCATTTTGCCACAGTCATTGATACTAGATAACTCTGCTTGATACCAGTCAAAGCTCTAGCTCTGCTAAAAATGAACTTAGAAGATCAAATAAGGTATTTTTGGAAAGGTCTCGATTAGAGGAACATGTTTGCTCCATTTTGTTTTTTTCAAAATGGCCACCATCAATTTGGCCATTTTGAATAATACCTATTTTCTTAATATGGCTATATATTCATTAATAATAAATGTAAAAAGAAAGTAAGAACACAGTTTGATGCTCTGTGTTATTACAGCTGTAACAAGCTTTTAACCTCGGAAGGCTGTTTTTGAGTATTTTCCTTTATTTTCTAGTAACTTCAACGAAGTATAAGATTTTCCCTCTAAATCCCTTTAATGAGATATTTCTACATGCATACAAGTACATAATGACAAATCAGAAAATATAAACCTCCAGTTGAGGGAATTTGAGGGATTTTTTGGCATACCTTTCTTTCAGGATTACAAGGTGATATTTTTTATACTATAAAAAATAAGGGTAGATTACAGATATTCATCAAAAATACATTCTTATGTTGAATATTTTATCTTGTCGTTGACGAGCATCATTTCTTTGTTACTTTAATATGTGAGCTATGAAATAAGGCATAAAAATTAAACGAATACAGATAATCACAAACCATTTTTTGCATTTTGTTTGTTTAAGTGTCTAGAATGTATCTAAACATAAAATACAGATAATTTAAGAACTTGACAAAATAGGTTTATTCTCACTATGGGCATACTGTGTGCTTAGGGGAAGAAGGACCATTGTGCGCTGGGCCAGTAACCCGCCATGTAAAAAGGATCCACTACAGAAATGCCAACAAATAAAAGCTAACAAAATCAAGTCCTGGGTAGCGGCTCAGGCAAAGCAGGGTTAAAAGCTGAGGAAAAGGTTGTCCAACAATTTTAAGGACTGGCAAAGGAAAGACATCTGTAGTGATGTGTGGCCTAAACAGAGGTGCGCCTATAACCAGCGGTGCTAACAGGATAAGTTAAGGGACCAGTTCTAGTGTTACTGCAATTTACTTTGGTTCTGTTTTCATAGTCACCTGGTTTATACAATTATTTCAAATGAAATGAATCAAATCAAATTTACCATATCTAAGCTCTGCAATTTGAAGCCGTAAACTGCTCCTCTCTTCTGGCTGTTCATATAATTACCAAGTGCTAAAATGATCTGCAAATGAAAGTATCATTAAAATGAATAAGAATTATACATAACATAATCTCAGTGCTTTTAATAGCTCCTTAAGGAGATAGATATTTCACACTCATTATGAAATTCTTTCAATGTAACTTTTAATATTTTATTCAGAACCAATTAATTTTTATAAAGTGACCACTTGTCAGCAAATAAGGCCAAATACAAACTATCTGTAAATTTTAAAATGTAATTTTTTTTTGTTATTGTATAAATGATTACATAAAAAAACTTGGCAGTCAATTTATCGTACATTTAAATAAAATTCAATGCCTAACGTCTAAACACAAATGATATTTTTGAAAAACAATCATTATTTTCACAATGATTGAGGTGATAAATAACCACATTTTCCCTTCACTATTTACATTTCCATAAACCTTGCACACAAAAGGTTTAGGTTACATTTGTACATACAAGATACATACTTGTAAAAGATAGATTGATAGAAATTTAAAATAACATTGAGTTATGAATTTTTAGAAGAAAGTTAAAAGGATTTTTTCACCGAGAATTGTTAAGAAACATCCTGTACCTAATAAAAATTGTATACATTATTAAAAAAAACTACCTTGTAATAGATTTCCTTAAAAAATAACTGCCTTTTTTAAATTTCCCTTGAAAATGTCCCTTTTAAAATATTTGTTTTATTGTATAATTGGATGGTTCTTTTTTTTACTGAATAATTTAAATAAAGTAAAAGAGTCTTAACCACAATTCATCTGGAACAGACTTTAAATTAAATGGAACACACTAAAGGTAATACATCTGTACTACAAGATTTACACAAAGTAGACCATCATGTTTATTTGAGACTGAGTCCAGAATAAAAACAGGACACTTTTTCATATTGATTGCCACCAGCTTGATAGTGCTGTGCTGTGCTGTGCTGGTGCAACATATTGTGTATATTTTTGCTAAATAAACAACATTTTTACCGTGTCTCGAATCAGCATGATGTGCAACATAGTGACAAGCTTGTACAATCATACTTGGCATGCTTTCTATAAGATTAAAATATAATCCTCTATTACGAATGTACTCAGTCGTCTATGTAAAATAAAGCTGCACTTACTTCCATAATCTTTCGCACTTTATGTGAGTTTTTCAATGACATAGAGGCTGCTATCACTGCATTAATTTGCTGCAAAATGAAATAAAAATCATCTTGAGTAAAATGATCATATGATGTTGTAACATACTAACAACAGTATCTAAAATGACAACTAAATATGTTTATAAGCTTCAAACATTTATGTTTTGACCATAGAGTTCATATAATTTATGTGATGTTAAATGATGTAAAAAGTAAAGTAAAGTTACTCATACTCATTACTGAGCTTCGGGTAATCAGGAGTTAGAGTCCCGACTTTTTAGACAACAGCATTTGAGGTAGTCTGTCATTGCTTTCCTCATCGACTTTACTTCGCTTGATCTAAAGAGGTTATCTACTCGTTTTCGCAGAGTCGACGGGGGATGTTTTCAAACACAAAATATGGTCAATGCTAGAGATCGAACCTGCAGTGTTCTTGGTGATAGAACGTCGCTCTAACCAACTGAGCTATCTACAAAATGATGTATGTACTTCTAAAGTCAGGCAGAACCTGGTAGGAACCTTGATTTGACGTCAAAGAATTTTTTTTGGAAGCTTAAGGTCTGCACTATCCATTGTGCCAATAAAAAAATTATGACACTAAAACAAGGTTAGGACAAATAAAGGCCAAGTTCCGCCAGACAACTAAAGTAAAGCACCTCAAATCAAATAAATTCCAGATACATGAATCTAAATTTTGAGTCTTATATTTGCAATTCATGAAATGTGTATAAATTAAACATATTAACATAACTAAAATAAAATTCAGTTACCTAGTTAAGCAAAATCAGTACTTAATAGCTATAACAATTATATAATGGTATTATTACCGGTTGTAACTGGTGTAAGTTGTCGTAGAAGTTGCCTACAAAGCTCATAATTTGAAGTTTTTGTGTTAGACGCTCAACTTTCACCATCTGTAAAGAAAAGAAAATTCTAATAAATCACATTTGTCAACAAGAAATAGATAAAGAGTATTCATCAAGTTACTTTTCACCTTTCCCACAACATTCATTCATCAGAGATATCCGAAATAAACCTGGAGCACAGAGAAAGAGTTTAAAGCAAAATTTGAGATTAAAAATCAATGGAATGCAAGAAAATCTCCAAGAGAGGAGAAAGACGACCCAGTTCAGGTAAATTTGCAAACAAATGCAACACATGGCAAAGATAACCACTCTTGAATTGGGTAATACAGTGACAGAGCCACAGCATGAAATGCATATAATGTGAAAAAATAAAATGTGATCTTGTACTTTAACAATGACAATGGTTGGGAACTGTTTTACACCGTATGTTTAAGTGTTCAAAAATTCCCTATGCTAAGCAAGTTTAAAATATCAAATAAACATTTCTTCTACACAACCCAGCAGTATATTCAGTCTGCAACAGACAAAATGAAAAATGTATTCACAATAACCCTTTGGGCACTAACACTTGTGACCATTACTTCTGCAATAATCAAAATTACTTTATCAAAAATGGCGTGGGCAGCAACTCCATCTTCTGCCCATCTTGCAAATGTTGGGTCCATCATAGATGCAGCAAAGTCTCTGGAAAACTGTCAGTGGTAGCTAACCTCACTTGCCCGCTGGCCGCAACTTAGAAGTTGTCGACAAGTTTTGCTTTCTTGGAGATATGCTTGAGGTGGCACTGAAGCAAGCTCTGTCACTCGAGTGCAGTGTGGCTGGACAAAATTCAGGGACCTTTTGCCCTTCTTGGATCAAAGGCTGTCTCGCTCAAAACCAAGGGTGATCTATTTAGGAGCTGTGTTCAACCTGTGCTTCTGTATGGGAGTGAAACCTGGCCTTCAAAAACGGAAATCACTCAGAGACTTGCCAGAAAAGAAATGTCTATGGTCCATTAGATGTGTGGTGCTACCACTAGAAAGAAATCGTCCAGTGAAGAACTACTGACCAAAGTTGGGGTCACCCCTATCGCAGAGCTAATGCGCCAGAGTAGGCTTTGTTGATATGGCAAGAAAAGATCAGTGCAACTGGCTAAAGAGAGTCCAAAGAATGGAAGTGCCAGGCTGTGTAGGAAAGGGCCATCCTCCCAAGTCGTGGAGTGAGTCCTAAGGAGAGGACTTCAGGACCAAATGCCTTACACCAGAGATGGCACAAGATCGTTGCATTTGGCGTAGAGCAATTGCGTTGTGAAAAGTCAAAGGAAAATTGATACAGTGACACATGTAAAAACATGACGGTCACGCACAGTTGCATAAATTGAAACACTTGATTGCTAGATGTAGAGCGAAACAAAATTGACAGTCACAGGGGGAAAACCTTCAGTTTAAATATTAAAAAAATGGGTGATATCTGTTTAGCTTATTTTGAAACATCTCTATCAGATACTAAATCACTAACTAGAGCGTCACAAAGTACAACAATCATAGCATCTCGGAATGCTGTTCATGTGAACACAGACCTTAGTGATATATTGAGTTGTAAAATCTTCCTATCCAATTTCCTCATGTATCATTTAAAACTTTGGCACTTGTTCTATACTATGTTAAAGACCTTTGTATTGCTAGGTGGTCTCTTCATTTTGATATTTGGCTGTTCATCAGACAATCATCAGTATATAGACAAACCTGGTTTTTAACTGTGGTAGGAATGTGGCAGGTTGTTGATAAAAAAAGGGGAAGAATATTGGGCTGAGAGTACAGCTCCCTGACAATACTGGCTTCTCTAGATGATTCTCCATTGACACAGACTTTCATGGTTCGATAACATAAAAAAACAGTCGCCAGAATGCAGTTGACTTTGAATAAAATTCAACTTACAGTTATGCACCAGCGAAATTTAGTTTCTGCATTCCTCTAAATGTACTACTAAATACTATAAATACCTGCATCATGAACTTGTCCTCATCTGATAGCTGGGCGAATGGCTGTTTTTCTCTTTCAAACTTCTTATATGCCTTCACCTGAAATATAGAGGTTTTTTTCAATAAGCTCTTCCTTTATGTCATTACTGATACACTGAAGTTATCATACATCATTTATGTTGAGAAGGCATGAGCTACATTTATCTTTCTGAAAATAAAAAAATGAGACTGACTTAAAAGTCTCATTTGACCTCATTACTACCAACACATAGTTACTTTGTCTATTTTTAAAAACAAAATACACAATATGAAAAGGTGTGCATCAATAGTTAAACAAAATGTTGTTTGATTCAGATACTTTTATGTAAACATCTTACTTGATCATATCGAAACAAAGATTCTAATCAGCTGAGCATCATCATGCAATGCATTTTCTGAATTTTTAAAACTATTGAAATACAAAAAGATTCACAAAACCAATTGTTAGTTATTTCGATGGTTGTCTTTAACCAATGTTTGGATTCAGGCATCACTTTGAAACAGTGGTAAAACTATGGTAAAAAGCGTGAGAATTCAGAATTCTACATAATAATAAATAACTTACTTCCATCTCATTTGGCATTATGGTCATCATAATATCAACAATATCTAGAGACAACCTCTTCAAGTCCAGCCTGTATTGAAGACGTATAAAATCAAATATATAAATAGATTTACAAAGAAAAAAACCCCAAAAAACAGAACGAATAACTAGAAATGACCATGAATAACAATAATATATTATAGCATTTCTAGGACTTACAGGCCTGCTCAAAGCAGTTTACAAAATATCATTAACTCACAGGCCAAACAGAGACACACATGTTCATTCTTAGCTTCCTTCAAATTATACACCTGGTAAGCATTTCACATTAGTAATTTTACAAAGACATTCACTACCTATAGTCGGTACCCAATTAAGAGTGGAGAAATGTTTGAAAATGTTATTTTCCAAAGAAAAAACACCAGGCCTTGGGAGGGATTCAGACTAGAGACCTTTTAAATTTCAGTCCACTAGGTCTTTAAATTGAATTTATACAACCCTTTCACAGGCTTATTGCCGTACTCCAACTTACTTAACAGACCTTTTGGGACTGAATCCTACTAGTAGTGCCTAACTTCAAGTGCTTTAGAATCTAACAATAAACAGACAGACCTAATAGAGGTGCTAATGGGACTGCTTGTTTAACTCCAAACTTTATTATTCCTTTCAATTACTTTTTTTTAACATCATCCATCCTATATCATTTCAAAATAAAATATCAATCCTTCTAAAAATGATCAAATACTTAAAAACATCACATCTTAACATCTTAAGTATCAAGAAGGAAAAACCCAGAAAAGGTTAAACCAAATCATACTAACCTAAAGTTTTAAGATAACACAATGGGGAAAAATCCAAGTAACTCAAAGAAAACCTTTAACAAATACCTTAACATAATACAACATTTGTTATCTAATAAATGCATGTAGGTAAAGCCAACTATTGCATTAAATGCGCTCAGTTATGCTCAAGACAAAAAGATGACTGATTGTAATTGCAAAAAATTTCTCCCTGTTACTATGACTTAGGGGCCACATTTTAGGTGATTCTCATCATACACAAGAACAAATATTCAGAACTCAACTTTTTTTTGGTTAGAACTGTTAATATATAAATAAAAGAAAAACAGAGGTCTGCTGAAAAATGGAATAGCTTACCCGTTGATGCATTTTGTAATGTCATCATTTGACATGTCTATCTTTCTTCTTGTAATGGCTGAAAAGAAAAGAAGAATTCATTAGTTTTTCTTATTTAACCAACAAGAAATACAAACACATTTCAAATAAAAATAGGAAAATACAGATAATTATACAAAAGAAAACTATCTTAAGACGGCAAAGAGTTCAGTTCAGAATAAAATGTCAGAAATTAGTATGTTATATTAATTAAAGCACTATCCAGAAAATTCTTGTTTTCTTTCTTACTTTTTATGTCCCAGTAGATTTCCCTTTCATTGTAAGTTTTGAGTTAACAAAAGTTGTTAAGTGAGGCAGTTAGTCATTATTTTCTATCAATCTTGCATACAAATGTCAGCAGGATTGGTTTTCAATGCACTGATTTTTCAAGCTAATAGCTGCTCTCGCTTTCTTTAAGAAACATGTAAGTCTTCAACCTACCAACATTGCGTAGTCTGTTGGCTTCAAGTAAGGAAATCGACTCGACTTTTTTAGATTTCCTTTGCAGTGTTGGTGTTCCATTACCACTTACAGCAAGTGGACCTGCAGGACCAAGTCTAAAGGTATCTTCAAAGTTGTTGAAGTCAATAACCTATCAATAGAATAAAAAGAACATGTAAAAATCAAAATCCCAACAAAATATGTATAGATAAATGGTTTTATATATAAATAAATAATATAACTATAACATTGAATCAATAAGCGCCTATCCGTTTTTCGCGCGTGACTTTTTTTTGCGACTGACCGTTTTTCGCTCTTTTCTTTTTTTTTTGCGCCTAACTAATTTTTTAATAACACTATGCTAGAAAACAAAATTAAAGCAATGCTGATTTCAATAATTTCTTATGACACAGCAATTGTAACAAGCCATTTTGTTTCTAGTAAGTTGTACAAAAATCTATTTCAACATAGTATAGAGAGCGACACTGCCTACCCCCATCTACCAAACTGTTTTGTCATGTCACTAATCATCATCTGGTATTGTGATAAACAGTTCAGCTTGAAGAAGGTGGTCGGATGGCTGCCAAAAGCTCCTGATGAGCTTCACAAATCACTCAATGGTGAATGTTTAATTTACCTTTTATTTATTTCATATCACATTTCTTTGGTGTGTATGTCTGTTTTGTACATCCATCATTAACTTGACTTGACTTGGGGTTAGTGACTGCTTTAAATGCTTTGCTCATGTTTTTCAAATACATTAATATTTCCTTCTTTATGAACTAATGAGGGCTACACTACTATCAGACTTCAGTAAGTATCTGTTAGTTTGAACAGCTAGTGGTACAGTTGGTTATAAGACTTTCTTTGATAAATTTTGCCTTGGTAACTCAATAAAATAAAAACATGCACATTGGTAAAAAAAGTTCAGTTGACTCATGATTGTGTGGAGAGTGATATTCACTTTTTCCTCTCTATGCCAATTGACATAATTTGCAGGGACTATAAAACTTATCTGGGGCAATACATACCTTCAGATGCTTTTAAACCATTTCAGTATCATTTAATTTCTAATCATATGAAAATGAGGTAGGGAGAATGCAAAGTGTGTGCCGCTACTCCAAAGTCAACTGCAGAACCATCTTTCTTAATTATTTTGTAGGTCTCACACATACATCTTTTGACTAAGAGAACATGACACAAATATAGGGAACAAAATCATTCCAAATTTGTAACTCACATTATACAATTTTTCATCATCTAAGTCTGAAAAGATAGTTCCCTTGAGCATCTGTGGCTTGAGAGGTGTCCAGTTCAAGATGGGTAATCTGTATTTGGTCTGGATCTTCTTTTTGATTGTCATTGCTGAAACAACAGTAAACACACAATGCTTGGTTACTTAAATCTAAGTAAAAGAAGTCTGATTTAAAAAAGGACACAGCCCAACCATGTTTCTTCAGCTCTGAACCTATAATCTAGAATAAAACAAAATTATCTCACAAATGACAGTACATCATATGCAGTACTTCACAATGTGACATCAACACTCTCTTGCATAGTACATGGAAGTTTAATTTGAAATATATGTGATGAAAATAGTCTCTAAAAAAGAAATTGTGAACGAAAAAGTTTACACTGAAACTTGAGATATTAAATCAGTGCCAAACTAAATGCACAATAGAAAATCTAAGCCTCATGGTGATCAATCAACTGGGCATATCAAAAGGACAAAGATGCCTGGCTGTATCTTTGACTAAAGAAAATTTTAAAACCACTAAAAAGAAGAACAAAACATGAAAAATTGTGTACATTTCATCACATCAATCATGAGTGTAGGAAGAAAATGACAGACGTCAGGTAAACAGCAGAAAATGCTCAGTTTTTACTAAATAGCCACCAAAAAAATAATCAGTTACACTAACAAGATTTGTGAAACTGTGCTTAAACTTTACCATATCATGTTACAATGCAAAGTGGTATACTTCTCTCAAAATGTTTGAATTTTGAAACTTTGGGTTACTGTTCACTGACCACTCAACCACAGTGACCCCAGTGTTGTTTTCTAAGCTAACAAACTATTTTGCAATTTCTAATAGATTCCTTTCAGACAAATGATGTAGTCTTCTAACAAGTTGCCATTTTGAGTTTTAATTGTGTTTAATGTAAGTCTAAGGGGTTCATTGCAATCTTAAAGAGGGCATATAAAGAATTAAAGGATTACAAAAAATGTGTAAAACATACAACGTAAACAGGAATACTAACTTCCATAAAACATTTGCTAGCATCACTTTAACATTATTTGATCTATTTGCTAGAACCTTTAAGGAAGATTTTGTTTCTGTCTAACAGAAAACCTGAAGTCCTTAAATGTCAGTGAGTCAGTTCACCATGTAGGCTTTACATTTAATAAAACATAGAGGGCTTCATGTTATTGGAATCGAGGTTAAAGTATCCTTCATAATCAAATATAAGTCTAGCAGAAAGCACTCATCAGTTCTGTGTCTTAAAAACTTACAAATGATTGATAACTGCCTAAAAACCAAATTGGCCTTTTAATGACCAGCATCAACCATAATAATATTATGACATCTTTGGATTTTAAACTCAAAGGCTAATTTCACCCAATTAATATTCAAGGGGAAAAGCTGAACTTACCACCTGCAGGAGTCATGCCAGAACCAGGAGGTGGTGGTGGAGGTGGCGGACCAGGACCACCAGGACCAGGAGGTGGTGGTGGAGGGGGAGGGGGTGGCGGAGGTGGTGGTGGAGGAGCAGCTGCTGCTGCTGCTGCTGGTGGTGGTGGTGGTGCTGGAAAACCTGAACTTTTGGCAGAGGAGCTGTCGTGAGAGGCAGGGCCTCCAGGGCCTGGCACTAGAATAGACAAAAACACCAAATTTAAATGTTTATACAATTGTCGCATTGTATCATATTATGATTTCATTTTAAAGTATGGGGACATAATAATAAGCACAGTATCTATCATGTAAATGACAGTCTTAGAGGGCAGAATAAATATGACATTGGCCTTGGCATCTTAATATCAGAATTCAATCCCTCCCATGATCTTAGGAAATGTTCATATTTGAAATTTTGAGTAAAGAGGTTTCTTTATCTATAACAATATACACTGAATTGTATGTATGTATGTATGTATGTATGTATGCTTGCTTGCTTGCATGACGATTTCCTCAAAAGTCCCTCGATAGATTTACCTGTAGTTTTGACATAGGATTACAAACATGCCAAAGTTGTGCTTTGAATAATAAAATGCAACTATTTGACATTTTATGAATTTTTTTTTCTTCTTATATGCCTCTGTAAAGAATTGCATGTCGCATGAACAAGCGGACGTCAAGGAAAGCACTTATAATGAACACGTAATCAGAAAAGTTGCAAAAGATACTGTGTGCATTCTCCTGGATTTTCTTCGTACTCTAAAGAATGGCTGAATTTGGACATTTATAAATCTGTGATATTGTCTTATAACTTTTCGCACGTAGACTACGAATGTTTGTGTTTACTTCTTTTGGTAGAAAGCAGGGGCAAATGTTGGATCTTAAAATGGGAAAGAGACATATAGAGGCAAAACGAAAATAACAT